>AYEL01058829.1:0-23486 GCA_000484575.1 Olivierus martensii | reverse complement strand
GTTGGCCTGTTTAATGTCACGTTTATGTTCCGAAATTATTTTGCTCAGGTTCCTGTTTGTAACTCCTGTGTATGCAAGATGGTCCTGTGTGCATTCGTCTTTGATTGGAATTTTATAAACACCTTTCTTAGCATGTGGTTCTATTGGGTCTTTCTCATTCCTTATGAGATTAAACAAGGTAGGAGCCCTGCATGTGGCCAATTTCTTATTAATTTTTGAAAAACTGCGTAATAAGAAATTGGCCATACGCAGGGTTCCTACCTTGTTTAATCTCATAAGGAATGAGAAAGACCCGATAGAACCACATGCTAAGAAAGGTGTTTATAAAATTCCAATCAAAGACGAATGCACACAGGACCATCTTGCATACACAGGAGTTACAAACAGGAACCTGAGCAAAATAATTTCGGAACATAAACGTGACATTAAACAGGCCAACTTATCAACATCCTTAGCAGTAGAAGCATATAGTAAGGATTTAACTGTACTTTGGGATGAGGCAAGAATTATTAAACCAGTAAAGCCTGGAATGAGACTTACCATCACAGAGTCGTTAGAAATTTTAAGGAGAAGTAAAGAAGAAAACCTAGTAAATGATAAGATCGCCTGGGAGCCACCCCACCCTTAGAAATCATTGCTTAATAAAAGAAATCATTAAGACTTTTTTGAATATGATACTTACCATCACAGAGTCGTTAGAAATTTTAAGGAGAAGTAAAGAAGAAAACCTAGTAAATCATAAGATCGCCTGGGAGCCACCCCACCCATCGAAATCATTGCTTAATAAAAGAAATCATTAAGACTTTTTTGAATATGAATAACTAATTATAGCTTTAATTTTTTTTTAAATTATTTTGTATGTTAGTAAATTTAATAAGTTTGTTATAATGTTGTTACATTTTATTTTATTTGTATTAGTTAAACACAGTAATTGTAATTGTTACTTTAAATCTTTTGTAATGTAATATGGTTGCCATAGAACATAGTTATTTTATTCCTTCTTCGAATTTGATTTGAACCTTTAGAACAGTGGTTCTCAATTTTTTTTTTCTTGGGCCACATACATTTGTTTGCTACATTAAGCAGGCCACAACATGCTGTATCAGCAGTCTGCAATTGGTTGGTGTAAAATGAAAAAAGTCTGATTTCTAAAAAATCACCTACAAAAAAACTCTTGGTTAAACACAGTAATTGTAATTGTTACTTTAAATCTTTTGTAATGTAATATGGTTGCCATAGCAACATAGTTATTTTATTCCTTCTTCGAATTTGATTCGAACCTTTAGAACAAAGTGCCTGAAGATGGCGACTGAACCAAAAACGTTAGTAATTTTAAAGTTAATAAAATAGTTATCAATTTATCTCAGCTGCTATTAGTGCTAGTTTTTTCTCCTTGGTTAAGTATTTGAGTCTAAGCAGTTATTAAAGCCATAATACGTTTATTAAGAAAGATAAAATTCCCAAAAACATTTTTAATTATTATTTTATTTGCTGGAAACTGCTTTATTTATCTTTAAATAATTATTAGCCATAGCATAATTATGAAATAAAGCCAAAACAATGGAATGGTACCATTTGAAAAAGGTCAGCCAATAAATTAAAATTTACAATAAGAATCAGGACTCCTAAACAAATAATCCTTTAATACAAATAAAGAAATGTTTTTGACCACTGTCAACTAGTCTACATCAGTTTGCATACTGAAGTTATAAGAAGACATTACACAGAGAACCAGGATGTTTCCCCAGATTATTTATATACAATTGTATGAAGTTGCTAAGATCCATTAGTTAGAGCAGCATTTCCCAAACTTTTTCTATAATGGAACACTTCACAAATCCTACAGAATTTTTACCTTGATTATTTTATAGTATAGGTCAGGGGTGTTCAACCCATTGATCGCAGAGCGATTTTTGGTCAATCTCTTGTTTATTTCCTTTCAAGTTGATTTCTCCTTACAAATTTAATTAAAACTGAAAACATAATAATTTATTTATCATTATTTTGTATTATTTTTTAATTCTCTTTAAGTGTATTGCTATTGTTTATTTATTTTTTGTTAAAATTGTCAAATCAGTAATTTTCTTATCATTTGGAAGTATACACATAAAACATTTCCAATATTAAGTGATATTGCACTAGAAATTCTGTTACATTTCAGATCAACATACTTGTCAAAATCCACTTTTTCAAATATGAATGTCATAAAAAATCAAGAAACCAAATTACAAATGCTCATTTGGATGATTGTGATTGGTCACTACTTCATATCAACCTGATTACGAAAATATTGCGAGCTCCAAACAATGCCAAATTTCACATTAACTTTTGTTTTAATCAATCAGCATTTCCTTAACTTATGAGTTTGTAAGCAATCTGTTGTTTTTCTAACTTTGGTTTTCCAAAATAGAGAAACAAATATCTTATTTCAATATATTTGTTTTATTTGTTAATTAAAATAATTAAAAGTGATGAATAAATTTTTAAATGCACAAATAAAGTTTTTAGTTTTTTAGGGCTGGGAGAATAGGTCCTCCAAAATGCGTGAGTAACTGCACCTTAAAGTACTTTTATGTTAAAGTCCTTTAATGCTTAATGTAAAGTACTTTATGTTTTTGTATCTGTAGCAGGTATAACTCAGCATTTCCCAAATTATGTTCCATAGAACATCCGTGTTCTGCGGAAAATCAATAAGCGTTCTGCAAAAAATTATAAAAATTAATATAAGCCTCATATGATTTAAAATATTGTGCCAAGTTGAAATTGGAGTCACTAGTTTATTTATTATATAATTACAATTTGATAATAAATATTTGTTTTACTTTTTTAACTTTTGCACTTATTTAACTAATTTATTTATTATTAATATCTATCTATACCATGGATATTCAAAATTTTTTACTATGGGAGCTACATTTCTGTACTAAGTTATTCGGTGATCTACTCTCTTGTATAGTTAACTGCACAGTTGTACGTAATCAAATATCAAGTTGGGAGAACATTATCTATATAAGAGAAATTCTTAGCCTTTACTGCACTGACAGGTTATATACTTTAATACTTTAAATACACAGCACCATTGAGCAGACCAAAACTTAGCTTAATATAGTAAATAAACTTTAATGAGAAACGTTTTCGGCATTGTTACGCCCTCATCAGCTCATACAAATAACAGTTTTTTTTATAAATCTCGAACATAGAACATTTACATTAAGAATCGAACATGCAGACGTATTACAATATTTAAAAAACTTTAAAAGCAAAACATAAATCACTTAAATGAAAATAAAAATAAGTCTATTACATCTAAGTCCTAAAAATATAAGGGTTAAAAATAATAACATTGCTTCCTTGTATACGTACTTTTTGCCTTACTACCTTAATACCCACCTCTTAACTTATCATTCTCTAAAAACTATTACAATCACTATATCTTCTATAGATTTGTTTACTATAATTAAAACTTTAATTTAAACAGTGCCTCAAGGCAAACTTCCACGGCAAGGGGAGGTTTAAGGATTGCCTTTCATTTATTACCGCTCCTTCCTTGGTTCCTTCTAGGATTTTTATCTCTTTGGCCGTATGTAATTCTTTTACATCGTTAACTTTCTGAACAATTTTTGATTTGTCCCATTCTATCCTGATATCGTGCTCATATGCCCTAATATCCAGTGCTGCATTTTGGAGTCGTTTCCTTATATCCGCTTTGTGCTCGTTAAGTCCATCTTTCAGATTTCTTGATGTGGCTCCTATGTATATTTCATCGCTTTGCCTATCCATGTTTCTTAGAGGTATTTGGTAAACACCCGACTGCTCTAGTCTACCGTATTTATCTTTCTCGTGATTGTAATAGTTTTTAGAGAATGATAATCATACAAAAAAATGAAATCTGACAAATCAAATGACAATAGAAGGAAATGGCATTCTCTCTTGAACTATATCCAGAGCAACTGATTATTGCTAAGGTCCAATAAATAAGTCTTTTAAATTCTTCAATGCCATGGCTTTTTTGTAATTATGCCTAATTAATATGCAAAAAAAGTTAAAATTGCAAAATCTCATTTAATTTTCATTGAAATTTTTAGGATTTATTACGTTTTTTATCGTCATTCTAAAGATGTAAAAATTTTTTTGAGTTTTATTTCTTTCACAACTTTTCATTCATTTTATGAGATCAGAGAAAACATGATTTTTTTATATGAAGTCTTAGCCATCCAATGAAATGTTTGATATTTTCTGATAGCGGCAAGTCATGAATAATGTAAGGTATGGATGAAAAATATCGGATAATATTTTTAAAAAATTATTGATAAATAAACCAATTGTTATGCAAATTTTAATCAATTTAGTTAGTTAATTAATTAGTTGAAAAGTGACAAAAATTTATTAAAAATTGTCATTTTTTTAATAAAATATGTTTATTGGTGTGTTTTCTCTTCATTTTAATAATTTTTTTATTTTATTTTTTTATAAATTTTCGAGTTTATAATCAAACATAAACATATATGAAAATCATCCACAATCATACATGAACAACTATAACATTTTCTACTTTACTGTAATTGGCTTTGTTGACACACTACACCAGCGCAGTAAAGTAGGCTTGGCTGTGGCTTCCCATAAAACAGCTGGACACCATAAAACAATAAAAGTGCCACACCCCTTTTTACAATCTGGGATTGTTTACATTAGGATTTTCTTATATTTTACTAAATTATCTGTAAAAGTAAAGCAATAAATGACCAAATAAGTCAAAACTATTGTTTATTTTAACAGAATTAACCAAAATTTTTATATCATCAGCAAAATTTTTTCAATTTTATGAATTTTACAGCTCATCATATTAAAATTTCATGTTTTTGTTAAAATTTCAAAAATAAATTTATCTCACCCCAAAATCAAAATAAGTTTGCTAAAATATAATATAATAGAAAGTAGAATCAATAAGATTAGATGAAAAATAATCCAAATTCTACAAATACAATCCATTCACATTTTCTGTCTTTAGAACGGAATTTAAAAAGAAATTTCAGCAATTGGAAAATTTAGGACCCATCATTGGAAGCATGTATTTTCACCCAATAAGTGTAAAAAAAACCCTCCATGATGGCTCCACTGTATAACTTGGGATTGAATTTTATATACATTGTTTATTATTATTTTTATCATTTTTTGTTCTGCCATCTTGACATGTATACAGATAAAACACTTAGAATGGGTTAATGAATGGCTTAAACAAAACAAGCACAGAATTTTATGAAATAAATTCTTCTAAAACAAGCATGCATCCTCTCTCTATTCCTTGCTTTGCTACTGTTTTTCATAGCTCATTTGAATCACTCTTAAAGATTCTCAAAGTAAGTCGAATAAGTTCAATCCCTTCATCAGTTTTGAAATTGTCATGATCTGATTTGCTGGCTTTGGGTTAAAATCAGATTTCAAGAATGCTTTGCTTCTATATTTCAATAAGATCATCAAATTTGAGTTCCTCATTTTATGAATTTAGCATCTCAATAACATCTTCAGAAATAACTTTCAAATCAAGTTTGCTATTATATGGGGATTCTGTGTTATTTAGGCAACAGGATCAACTTTTGGAGTGATATTTGAACTCTGAATATACTATGAAGAAAAGTCAGTCTTACTCCAGATGCTTTCTATTGTTTTGTCAGCAGCATTTGTCTATGCCTTTAATAATTTTTATTGCATCCAGGATTGCAGAGTCAGATGGCAAATGATCCGATTTGGACTCTGACTCCAACTCCACCTTTTAAAAAACATTGACTCTGGCTCCGACTCCCTAAAATTTGTAAGGTCTGATTCCAACTCCCAACTCTGGGCAGTTTAAAAATCTGACTTCTACTCTGACTCCACCCAAAAACCTCTGACTCTGCAATCCTGGTTGCATCTAGAATATTGAAAGTCTTTCAAAAATCCTTCAATATCTATTTCTTATTAAATTTTACAATGCTCTCCATTCTTTTGGATATTAAGGAGCAAAATATTTCAATGGCCATTATAGATTGTCTATACCTGTAATAAGGTCTTCCTTTTTTGTTTTATATTGCTTTTCTGGTGGAGGTGACTAAATGGTGGGGAATTCCAGCATTTATCGTGGGCCACCTATATTCAGATTGGGTTGGCTACAATGAGCTCAACAAATCAGGCTAAATCTTTCTTGAAAAAAATCAGAGCTATGGAACTTAGAATTAAACCCTAATTTTCCAAGATGAAGTGTAACACACCACATGGTTGATATATTATTTATTATAAATTGATGGAAGCAGCTCAGCTTTTCATCCAGAGGCCAAAATTGAATCTGGATTTTAGATTGATCAAGTCAACTTGTATGTGAGATATAAATTACTCTTAGCTTAGATATGAATTTATTGATAACATAAAACCAGTAGAATAGAATGTATAGATTAATTTAATTACTGATTAAAATTGGATCTGTGGCAACAATGTAAACACAGTTATTCCATTAAATTCGACCTTAAAGTACTTTAAGCAGTCTAGTCTGTAACAGGTATTAGAGAACTGTGTTAAATTATTACTTAGAATAGGAAAAATTGTTCATATTGAATTAAAAATTGCAAGATATCATAAACATATTATTTGGTTGTTAAGGATCATTTATGAAATGGTTCAAATACATGCAGAGTAATGTTAAAATTATTTTTGAAATAAAAAGAAAATAACATAAAAATAAAAATTCATAAAAATCAAGATAATTAAGATAAAAAATTTTTACCAAAATAATATAATAACTATATAGTTAATGTGCATGAAATGGTACAGAAACATGCAAGGAAATGTTAAAAATAAAGATCAAAAATAAGAAAATATTAATGTGAAAATGTATAATAATTTTGAATTAAGAAAACAAAAATTTATAAAAAGTAAAAATTAATAAAACTAAAATACAAAAATATAAAAATGTGTAGTTAATGCAAACTACTTTTGTGAACAAAAATTCATTCCAATTAGTACAAAAAATATTGGATTGGCCATAAAATTTGTGCAGTTTTTAACATGTATATAAAAAACAATTTTTTTATGGAAGGAAATTCTTTATTCAATACTGTATTGTCCGTTTTGATTTAACTTTTTCCAATTTTTCCAACAGCTTCAGTATTTTGCATTCATAAAAATTTCTCTCTTTCCTTATCAAAAACTGATGCAAGTGCTATTTAATAGTCTCTTTGGGATCAAAGCTCTGTCAATTGAGGATAATTTGTAAAGAGATTGATAATTGATTTATCAATTGACAATTGATAATCTTTGGGGGCAAGGACTAATGAGTATGGAGGATGAGGTAAGACATTCCAGTCTAGCTTTTGTAATTTTTGCAATTTTTGCACACGCATCTGAAGAGATGTGTGTTCTGGCATTATCATGGTGGAAGAAAACTCCATTACAATTCATTAATTCTGGATCAATCTGCACAACTTGTCCAGCTGACCACAATACCATCCAAACTGATAATTATGAAGCCTGCTTTCAAAGTGGTTTGTGGTTGATTGTTGCAGTGCTCCCATGATCATTGGCAGTTAACATTGTTGTAGACTATCCATTTTTCATTGCCTATCATCATTCACTTCAGAAATGGATTTCTTTCCTCATGTTTTCTAAGTGAATCACAGATGGGAAATTTGTTTGACAAGATTTGCTTACTCAATTTGTGCAGAACCCAAACATCAAGTTGGCTGAAATAGCCAAATTGATGCAAATGGCTTTTTACACTTGATTTTGATACTTGAAGAATTTGTACAATTTTCCATGTCATATAACAAAAATTATTGCCAATTAAATATTTCACTTGGTTGTTCTCAATCTCCTGTAACCAGCCAGAGTGTGGTGCATCTTGGAGTGAAAAATCCTCAGAATAAAATTTCACAAAACCACTTTGACACATGAATCTTTGATGGCATTCTCTCCATAAACATTATAGAATTTTTACAGGTTTGTGCCACATTTTTATTTTTTATGAAAAAAGCAGTATATGCTGAAATGCACGTTTAGGATGACCATCTTAAAAATTATGCCAAAATTATAAAACAAATCCAATCTTCAAACTTTTCAGTTAAAATGTATAGTTACATATGTACATGTATATATGTAGTTACATATGTACATTTACATAACTAACATAGTAAATGTTAGATATGTAAATGTAGCTGGCCATACATGTACATTCTTTCCCACCAGTTTGAGGCACGTTATAATCATGCCATCTTTCCTTAAGGATTAGCCATTCCTTAAGGTTTGGCCATTCTAAACGAAATAGACGTACCTGGAACATCTTTGCCAACAAACAGGAAATCTTTTGTTTCATGCCAATCCTACATTCCTGAGTGGCAAAGAAAAGAATGCATGTTAATGGGTTAATGAGTGTCTTTTATTTAAATAAAAAAAACGATTTATTTTCGTATAAACTGAGTGTTTTCTGGAAGGATTGGAATGGCATCTGGTATTTTCAAAATTGCAGTAGGATTGAATGTGGTGTGTTCAAGTTCAAAATCAATTCTTTTCCCAAACAAAATTGCGATTAGCATTATGCTCAAATTTCTTGAAAATGTCTGCAAGTGCTTTGTATCACTCAATTTTTTAATTTTTTATTCGTATATTCTTTAGATTTAATTTTCCATAATGCTGATTGTTGTCTGTATGTATTAATAAATTCAAGCAATAAATCCTTTGGAAAATATCTAAAAAAATATAACAAATGCATATACAGTGGTGCCTCACAATTCGATGTCCCACAATTCATCAGTCTTGCAATTCGACATTTGAGTTTCACAGGTTGATGCATGCGCATGCATGGAATTGTGTGATGTCATTTGCTATTTATCAATTCTTTTTGGACTACTTTAGTATTTGCCCATGTTATTTGTGTTAATTTTCAATTCTACATTTCTCAGAAAGAAAATATTTGTAATTATTATTAGTTTTTTGAGTGAAATGTAAGGATGGATTAAAAGAGAACTGACCAGAAGAATACTTCTAAAAAGAAGAACACTCAATTGAACAAAGAGACAAAGAAAAAAATTGCAGATAAAATGCAGAAAGGTAGAACAATTAAAATGTAACTCGAGTATGACGTTCCTAGGACAACTGTGGCAATGTTTGCAACACAGAGAGAAGATTATGGGTGCTAGGGTGTCTGCTGGTAGACTTCATTCCAACATACAAAGGCTAATAAATTGTGTTGTGTATAAAATAGTGTATTTTGTAATGTAGTGTGTTATACAATAGTAAAACATATATTAAAGGTTAAATAATATAGTGTATCTCTCTCACCTCACTCGTTAGGAGAATGGGATAAGAACCAGTAACAAATTAATCTATTTTACATAGTCTTATATGGGAAATATTGTCCAGCAATTCGACAGTTTCTCAATTCAACATTACTTCGGCAACGGATCAGTGTCAAATTGTGAGGCACCACTGTATAATGAACAAAATATAAACAACATTTATGATAAATATTAAATTTTTAGTTTATTATATCAGTCGCCACTTGACATTTAAATATCAGGGTTATAATAATTTAATCAAATATAAAAATATGAAAAATATTTTATTTACTTTATATCATTCATTTTCTTAGATAAAAAATATATCACTATGAAATCTGCCAACAAAAATAAGCTTTCTTGTAGAATAAAAATTTACAGGAAAGTCTAACTTGAAACATGTAAGCTTGGGGCCTAGCACAAACAACAAAAGTTTATCACTTGCTTTTGTGTGAAATGGAATGATGTGCGGAGTTATACAAGCCAAGTTTGACGTTTGGTTGAGCACTAACATATACATTTTCCTACAATATTGGAATGAGACATTCCAAACCGATGGGAAAGAGTGTCTATGTATGGCTATCTAATGTTACCTACCTAATGGTCTTTCAAGATTTGAATTAAAGTTATATATGTTTCAGAGCACTTGAAAACAACTATAATCCAAAAACAGCACAAACTTTTTGGTCAACCCAATATAAACACTCAAAAAAGTCACAACAGAAAGAGTCCTATTATATGTTGAACAACATTAAAAAAAATAAAAAATTAAACTAGGACAAGATCAAGATGGCAACTGAGGAAGAGAGCATCAGCATGATATATGAAACTAACAGCATTAGGGACAAGGGCATTAGAATAAGATCTGTGATTGCCAAAATAATACAAAACAACAGGAGAGGACACATAGGGCTCATAGTATGTGGTTTTATAGTATGGGACTCATAGTCCTTAATACTGCAGAGTACAAACCTAACATTATCAGTCATAATGACACTGTTCTGTCTCCAATGTTTGGCTTTGGTCCTTGAAGTGTTGCTAACACACTGCAATGCAACACTTCAAGGACCACACAACTTTTTGCAGTGATTAATTACCTAAACATAACCTTACATACATCTAGGCACAGGTATAACAGCTTATTTTAGTCATTGTTCTTACCACAACTAATTAATATACAACATCTTGTACTAGTTTAATTTTATTTATTTTTAACATTGTTCAATTTATGGCAGGTTCTTTCCTACTGTGATGATTTTTTTGCTATTTATACTTTTATGCTAGTGTGGAATGAATTTTTGCTCACAAAAGTAATCTATATAATAATTTGTTTATCCTCATTAGTGTCATGTACAAATTTAGACTGAAATATTTTGAAGACTATGCAATGAAATTATATAAATCCTTTTGATTTGACTTTCTGTGAATTGCATTTAGACTTTGTGACTATTAAATATTTTTTTAAAATACCCATTCTGAAAAAATATTAAAAAATTCAAATATCGACAAAACTTTATAACTTATTTGATAGATGGTGTGATGTGTTCACATGAAATGTTTGCTTTCTAAACTAATCATTCACTGATCAGAATATATTCTCTTATTGCTGGCATAGTTCAACAGGTTTATTAGTATGCATTAACTTCACATTTTTATATATATATTTTTTGTTATTTTAGTTTTATTTATTTTTTATAAATTTTTTGTTTATTTGTCTCAAAACTATTATACACATCTTTATACTGTTATCTTCTTATTTTTGATTTTTATTTTTTAACACTTCCTTTCATGTCCACTTTACACACATTAATCCCCACTAAGCTCTTTTCTCACCTCTAACTTATCAAAAATCTTCTAAACACACTTCACAATCTATTATTTATTTAAAGCTAGGTTGGCACGATCAGAGCACACTCGGACCGAGTTCACTTGGATGATGTGCGCGCATCTACTCGGAATTTTCATCCGAATCGAGTAAACTCGGACGACAACCAAAATACTCGGACCGAGTAGCAGACGATTGGAAGTTTAAGATGACGGAAAGCAGTAAACAACGATCGCGTAGGTAAAGCGAAGCTCTCATATTTGTGACATGACATGTTTCATGTCATGTTTAGTTGTTTCATGTCAATGTTTAGTCAATGTTTCATGTCATGTTCTCATGTTTAAGATGCGATAATTCTAAAATTCCATCATTTCACGGAATTTTAGAATTATTGCGTCTTAAAAGTTCATCAAACTGGATATTAGTAAATCGTAGGTAGTTTTGAATGTATTTTTACCTTCATTTTCCACTTCAAGCAAAAAATTGGAAGAGGCGCCTAATTGCTCACTCCTGAGCAATTATTAAGAGGAAGTTATGAAGCTGATCCATTCTCGAGTCCATAACTCTTCTTCCGTCTAATCTGTTTATTAATGTGACTGTCTAGCTCTTGCAATAATATATCAGCTACAGCAGGAGATCCGCCATTTACCTCAGACTATAGAAAGAGTACACTTGGATCGTGTAAATGAACTTAAAACTCGATCCGAGTATATTCGGACCGAATTTGTCTCCGACCGAGTGTACTCTGATCGTGTCAACCTAGCTTAACCCTCTTATTTATAAAATCAAACAGTTGGTTTCTAAATTTGGCTTAAATTTTCCAATTTTTTTCATATGTCTTTTTGTCATATTCTTTTCAATGATAGAGATTCAAAACAGAAAGACTGAACTGAGTTGAATCTATTCTACAAAAAATAAAAACTGAGTTGTATCTATTCCCTTTAAAAAAACAGCATGAAACTATTCTTTGCATTGGTACCACTGCCAGACTTAAAAACTTGTACAACTGAACATGCTTCCAATATTCTAAAGAAAAAGGAAAATTGTCACTTGTTCTTGTTGAGAAAGTACTTATTGGAGGTTTCTCTTCTGATTGGGAGGAAGCAAAAGTAATACTGTAGTTTTTAATGTTCCTACTAAATCCTTACTTTTCAGAGAAGCATTAGAAAATCTGACTACAACGGATTAGGAAATGAATGATTCACAACTTTAATAGCCCTTCTATAATTGTACTGCAAACAGGTTAGTCCATGTTTGCCCGAATCCAATTTGCCTGATTCTCAATTATTCAAATTCCTACCTATCAAATTCTCACTTTTACTCAAATCCAATTTGCCAAATCTAACTTGTTTGATTCCTGTTTGCCTGAATTCATTTCAATTGATTTTATATTTGCTAAGATATCATTTTATTAGCCATAATGTTAATTTTCTAGAGTCATTTCTCAATTTTTCCCAATTTCCAAATTGTGTCTGTTGTATAGAAGATAAATGCTATTTTTTTGTACTGATAAAGCATTACACAATTTATTAAAAAGGCTTTAAACTCTTATTATGGATTAAAACTCTTATATTAAAAAGAGTTCAAACACAACTTATTAAAAAGAGTTTGGTGATTGCTGGCTTAATTATTTCTAGAAAAAAGGAATCCAGTAAACTATATCATATTGATTATTGCTTTGAAAAATAATATTTTCTCTTCAGATATTTATTTTTTTAAAAATTAATATATCATCAGTTTTATTACAAAATAATAGATTTCCAACTAACTGATATTATTAGAAAAAGCATTATTAAATGATATATCATGCTTTGTATCATCATTTATTGAGTTTTCTTGTATTTATTTAATCAATCACAAATTCACAATGAGTACTGCAAAGCCAACTTATTAGATTTTTCTGCCTAGTGCTGTACTGGTTTTTGTCTTTGTAAAGCAGAAGAATGTCTACAGTCTTAGGATCAGGTGTTAAATTGATGCATTTTTTCGAGATATACAGTTTTATAGAAAAGTTGATAAGAATGACAAATTCTAGAGACATGTAATTGAACGTGCAATCGACGATTCAGTGATTTAAAATATTCCGACAAAGATTTGTATATCTTGGAAATGGCATCGATTTGACACCTAGTCTTTTCGTAAATTTTGATCTATTAGCTTACTGTTTTCAAATGGTACAACTCTTATTTGATATAATTCTTAATACTATTAGTACATACATCTTTTTTGAGAAAATTATTTTCACCTGATTCCAATCTGACTCTTACTTCTTCATCTATCAACAAATCTAAGCATCTGTTCGTCACTTTATCGATGAATTGCATTGTTGATTCTTCGTCAATAGATTTCTTCAAATAAGGTAAAAATGTTTTAATTCCGAGTAATAACCCAAGTTTTTCTTGCCAACACTCAGATCTTCTTAACAACATATCTTCTAAGCATATTTTTAACTTCTGCAAATCATCTGATTTTGCATTGGAAAGAAACTTTTGTAATTCATTAATGCCACGATCTCTCTCTAATTTCATAGAATGACACAATAAGAGCAGTGTATCTTCCATATTCTGATTTTAAAATATCGAAAATTTATATTTTAAACAAGTCGCCTGTACACTTCCTTTACATCTTATTGTACAACTGAGTATGTTGTAATCTCAATCCCAAATATAAATATTAATTTTATAATCTTTTTCATTCATTAAAAATGTTAAAACTTACATATTTCAAATGACTGATTTTATTTTTTTAAATTACATTTTATAAAATAGAAAAAAATTATACTATGATGCTTTATTTTTATTCCGACTTCCTTAATCGAGAGTTCGGAGATTGTTTGAATCAATGGCGGCGAATTCTGATGAGGCGTAAAAAGTAAGACAAACTAATTTAAATTTCTAAATAGTGAAAATAACAAATTGAAAAATTAGAGTACGTTTCGGTAAAAAAGACATTACAAATTTACCTATTTGTCCATCCAATTTAATGATTTTTCAGAAAATATAAAGATGATGGATATGGTCTTTTGTTGTTTTCTAAGCCTAAATATCTTTAGACTTTCTATCAAACAAATCTAAATTTGGTAAAAAAATAAATGCTAATTACAGAATTATAACCAATAATTATTATAAATAAATGATTTGACTTTATAATAGCAATTATTTAACGATAAAGGTAATTATTCGCGTAATATGGCATTATATACGTTAGCTGTCATTCTTAAAATCTAATATGAAATGCGAAATTGTGTTTCAGTTTCACTTTTCCTATTTAAAATGATAAAATTGGATGAGAACATTTGGAAAAATATTTTAATCAATTTATAAAATAAGATAGGTTTAAACTGTAAATTATTTGGAACTGCCATTCTCTAAATATATTTATAATAATAGCAGTTTTTAGAATAGTTGTGTTGTTTACTGTTTGGAAAATACTGTAAAAAGTTTATTAATAACCTAGGCATTTTATGAAGTATCAAAGATCCAGTTTCATCGCCTTTGTTACGATCGCTCTCAGGCATAAAAGCGTTACTAACCAGATATATTTATAAAAAAAAAAAAAAAAAGATATTATTGGAGAATTAAAAATTTATCCCGTTGACACATGATGAAAAAATCCAAATCAGTGATTTTATGATATTTCACATTAAATGTAGCTTACATTTCAAAAACTATTCTAATTTGGCTATATACCTTCTTATTTTATATTGTCATAATTCAGTTTGTTAGTTTTGTCATGCTGTTTAATTTATGCTTTAAATTCTTACTTGAAATAAGACATACATAAAACTACTATCTTCAATATAAATAGTAGAAAATAAATCAAGCACTAAGTAGCAGAAATACGTTTATTTATTTACAATTTGAAACGTTTTCGACCATGTTTTGGTCATCATCAGCGAACATTGCTAAAACGAACTTACATGGAATAATAGAACGGAATAGCACGTATGTTTTTTAAAATTAAAAGTACAATAATATAATAACTTAATTTATGACCAATATATGTAATATAATATATAATAATTTATGACCAACTTCTGTTATTATATTATTGTACTTTTAATTTTAAAAAAGTACGCACTATTCCGTTCTATTATTCCATGTAAGTTCGTTTTAGCAATGTTCACTGATGATGACCAAAACATGGTCGAAAATGTTTCTAATTGTAAATAAATAAACGTTTTTCTGCTACTTAGTGCTTGATTTATTTTCTACTTCTTACTTGAATTTATATTTTTATTTCCCAAGAAACTGAAATATACCTATTGTTTCCTGTCCTATTCTTAAGTGAAAAATATAAGCTTTCAGCATGTTGCAATTTATTCAACAAAAATAAAACTTTGCATCTCAAACATTTTTGGCTTGTTCAGTCCTCTTCAGTTGACAGAAAATGAATTAAACAAAAATTACAACAGAGGTCTATTGATAGATGTTGTATAACAACATATAGAAATTGATGACAGACAATGGGATTCAATGTAGAGCTGATTTATAGAGCTCTGCATTAATATAAATTTAAAAATTTAAATTATTATATTGTAATATGCTTTGATATATATATATATTTTATAATATATGCACATCCCATTCTAATTTTTAAGTTTATTTTTTTCAACTGAGGTTAGCTGAACAAGTTGAAAATATCATTCAGATACGAACTTTTGTTTATGTTGATTAAATTGTAACTTGCTGAAGATTTATATTTTTATTTATGGATACATACATAGCAGAGAACTGTAGAAGTAATGAAATTCCTGGCTACTATTATTATATTTTTATCAGAACAATTAATACAATGTTATATGTAAATATAAATTTGAAATTATTATAATACTTAATAAAACAATGTGCTAGGTCTCCTACTTACAGTTTCAAAGATATGCAGATGCATAAGTCTTTTTATTTGTGTTGAATTTCCATAAAATGCAAATAATATTGATTTAGACTATTTATTTACTTTTCAAAAATATCACTTATAGCTTTAAATTTTCATATCTATGTTTATAGTATGATCATGAATTTTATCTAGCTATTGTTTGCCAATTTGTATGTTTCAGATTTAAGCATTGTTGGATTTATGTAGTTTTCAATATATAGTATATAGAAATTTTTGGGCCAAATTATCTGCATAAATAGTAATCTACTGTATTTATATAAGCATACAAATAAGTATATAAAAATTTATATTTGTGATATATTTAAAATATATAACATATACATTTATTGTCATATGCTTGTACCACATGAAATTTGCATTTTATAACTGGATGAAGGAATTTGCTACTTGATACATTTATGCATCATTGCAGATATTGGCTTTTCCCAAAAAGAATATAATATTAGCATTATAAAATATGATCCGTAGTGCATATTATATATATCTAATAATAAATTAGTTTTTTATCCTGCTTCAAGTGCTTGTTGTGATTTCTTTTGTCAGTAGAAGCAGCAGAACTCAGTTGTTTATAGTCATGATCCAATATATTAATATAGTATAGTAGAACCTGTATAAGATGACCACTTCCCATTCCAATCAAAACTGGTCGTTTATACGTTTTGATTTTATTAAAGTGTAATCATTTTGTTTAAATGAAACAAAATGATTACACTTTAATAAAATCAAAGCGTATGTTTTTGTTACAATTTATAAAACAATTTATCATTTATTCAAAAATACAACATATTTAATTAGTATGGAAAGAAACTATCAATAATGCTTTGTCGCACTCCATTTTTATTTTTTATAATTTCTACAGCAGAGCAATGTTTGATGTCATTTAATTGAGACAACAATTAAAAAATTAGAAAATTTTTCATTATTTTCTATTTTTGATGCCAGTTTAATTCTTCAACATGTTTTTGCAGGGTGTCATTTGCTTAAATTTGCAATTTCCGTTGTTACTCCATTTAATCAGAATTCCTTTTTGAGGCAATATTTAGTGGATCTGTGTTTTCCCCATGTTAAATTTTTCTGCTAATGCTCATTCAGAAAGACCTACCTTACTGTCTTCAATCATTTTTATTCACTGTTCTAAATTCACTGCATTAACTTTCCTTTTAGCCCATAGTTTATCCAAGATTCAACATCCAAAATGCAGTGATAGCATCACACGTGTATGAGATTACATTTGATTAATGCGCTTGCATAGAACACAAACATCCAGATCCGGTGGCTGATTGTTTTCCCTGTTTCCTGTATATCACTTCGCCATAGGCCCTAAGTTTTGATTTTTAACATTTTTAAAACAAAATTTAATTATTATATCATAGATACAAACCTAAGGAACATGCATATTAAAAAAGATATAGCATTAAAGTAGAAATGACACCATGATTTCGTTATTCCAGTGCGCTATGTCATTCTCGTAGTATAAATGATGGGGAAAAATTTGCATGGTGCAGTTTTTTCAATTGTAATGGTTTGCTTAAATGAAATTTAAGTTTAAAAAAAAAAATGGTACTGATATAAGCAATAAAGATAGTCAATTAGTAATGATGTTAAAAAAATGATGGTTGTCATAGACAGTTTTACTTTATATTTTGTCTATAAAAATAATGGTCGTGGTTGCATTAGGGAGGTGGTTGTCTTATAGAGAGTCAAATAGCATTATTTGTTTGGAAAAAATTTGGTTCCCATAAAATTGTGGTTGTCACATCAGGTGGTCGTCTTATACAGGTGATCGTGAAGTCAGTTTTCACTGTGTATATATATATATATATATAATGATTATAACAAACATATTTCCTCGGAAAATAAAATTAGGATTTTGATAGTTTGGCTACAGGTTAACAAAAGATATCAAAGACCAGTTATAATCAGAATTGAACCAAGAGTTATGAAAACTCTGAGAATTATAAAGAAAATACTTAATCATTTAAACTTTATTTTCAAAATCCAATAAATTTGAGCACCTAATAGCAGTTTTACTGTATAAAATTATTTTATTAATTGTGTACAGTTAATAATTTTATATCTGTACACAATTAATAAAATAATTTTATACATTAAAACTGCTATTAGGTGCTAGAATTTATTGCATTTTGAAAATAATTTAAATATAAGCAGAATTAAGTAATTAACTATAAACTTTATTTCTTAAAATTTTATTTACACTTCCTTCATTGGATTCTGAGGTAACCGAGAACATATATGTGCTATATTGACTAGAACAATGATTTAGGGATAGAACAAAAATTTTAATAAAATATTGAGAGAGATTGCGATATTTTAATAATTTTAAAAATGCAACTCACACTTGTTAAAATATGATTTTCTATAACAGGATTGGATACTATTGATTTTCATTTAACCCTTTGAGGTTCATGATAAATTTCAAAATAAACCTAGTTAATATGCAAAAAAATTCATTTTGTGAAATATTACTTAATCTTAATATTCATTGAAATCTTTGAAATTTTTACAGTTTATTATATTTCTCATTCTATTGCTATGAAAATTATTTTTGATTTTTATTTCTTTCATACCTTTCATTTCTTATATGAGATCAAAGAAAATGCAAATTTTTTGTATGAAATCTTAACCATCCAATGAAATATTTGTTATTTTTAGATAATGACAAGGCTTATGAATAAAATAAGCTATGAATGAAGAAAATTGGATCATATTTTTAAAAATTATCAAGAAAACACATAAAGCATGCAAATTTTAAGTTGTGTCATATAATTAGTTGAAAAGTAATATTTTATTGAAATATTATTTTTATTAACAAAATAATTTTATTGGTTTTTTTCCTTCATTTCAATAATTTTCAGTTTTTTATAAATTTTTGAATTTATATCAAAAAAACTCAACATATTTGAAAATATATTGATAGCACTTCCTGTTTTTATCAATAGTCTTTAATATTTACTTAGCTCACATAACAGGAAAACTTTTTTAATCAATTAAAACATGTATTCTAAGATATACGTTGAGTAAGAGAATACTGATGAGGGCCTCTAAGATAGGCCAAAAACGTTTTAATTGATTAAAAAACTTTTCCTGTTATGTGCGCTAAGTAAAGTATTAAAGAATATTTGAAAATTGTCTCCTCTCATACATAAACAACTAATATTGTCTACTTTGCTCTGATTGGATTACAGATGTTTTATTGACACACTATGCTCAATACCACGTGCAGCACAGTAAAGCGGGCTTGGTTGCAATTTCCCATAAAATGACTGGCCGCCATAAAACAATAAAACTGCCATGCCCCTTTGAATAGCTAACGGTGTTTATATTCAGATTTTCTTGTATTCTACTTAATTATCAGTAAAAATAAAGCAATAAATGAACAAACAAGTAACAATATTATTTTAATAGAATTAACAAAAATTTTTGTATTATCAACAATATTTTTTCAGTTTTATGAATTTTAGAGCTTATCATATGAAAATTTCACTTTTTATTTAAAATTTCAAAAATAAAATTCTCATCTCAAAGCTGAAATAAGATTTGATAAAAAATAATCTAAATTCTATTAATACAATCCATTCAAATTATCTATTGTAAAAATATAATTTAAAAAAAATTTTGGCAATCGAAAAATTTAGGAAACATTGGAGGTGTATATTTCCAACCGATAAACACAAAAAAAAAATCCAATCCACATTTTTAGCTGCACTAATTAAATCGAGACTGAATTTTTTTTAAGTGTTTTTTGTTCCATTTCCATTACATGTCTACATATCAATGGACCTCAACAGGTTAAAACACAAATGTCAAAGAAACTGATTTATAATAAAAAGATCAGCATAATACAACTTTGCTGGTCTTTTTTTATTTATTTCTTGAGCATTAATATTTCATAAGATTTTCTATAACCTCAAAGCAATCCAAACTAAACTAGTGATAATTAAATCATATCTAAATCAATCAATTTCAAAAATTTATATTTTTTAAATTTTTTATTTTTAACTTGTAAACTAAATTTCAATTCACATCGTACATGTACATGACTTCATCAGTAAATATGCATGTTTTTTGTCTTGAATGACTAATGATAATCCTAAGCCATTTCAAGTTTTGTTTAATAATAAATTCCTGAAAATGATCTGTTTAATTTATGTTTCAAGCTTTAAAGAATGGAACTGCACATAAATTTAAAAACAGTAGAGTGATTTTGTATAAAAATTTAATTGTAAATTATCATCTATAATTTGTAGACAAATTCAGTAATATACACTGATGAAGATATATCAAAATATGTTAATGAATTTTTGCTTATATGCATTATGAAACTTTAGATTCTGAGCAATGTATTAGAAGGGGTTTGAGCTGTGTTATCAATTTTTGTTTGGTTTTTAAAATCCA
The DNA here is from genome assembly GCA_000484575.1 of Olivierus martensii. Classification (NCBI taxonomy): domain Eukaryota; kingdom Metazoa; phylum Arthropoda; class Arachnida; order Scorpiones; family Buthidae; genus Olivierus; species Olivierus martensii. Next base: position 3,050 of record AYEL01058829.1, on the reverse strand, counting down.
AAATAATAATTTTTTGTTTTGTGTTTCTGTAACAAAAGATAAAGTTAATCTAGAGCCAGTCATGTATTGATGGATGTCAAAATCAAAATCAATTGCAAAATCAGTTGAATGGATTATTTATCTGAATCTTTATACTCTTTTTTTCTCTCTCTAAAAAAATTTAATCTTTATTTATTAAGCTAAATTTGTGTTTATACATGATCATTATATAGTAAGAATGATGATTACAATTTTCTGTCAGGAATTAAAATAGAAAAATAAGATCAAAACTTTTCTAAATTTAAAAAAAAATTAACTTTATAAAATTTTTAACAAATGATTATGATTAATAATTTTCCTATATAATTTAATTTTAAATTTATATAGCAAGTTCCACCATATTAAGAAAACATCTTGATTTTTTACCAATGTCTAAACCAGTTAGAAGACGTGATGCCCAAAAAGGTTGGTTTAATTAAAATATTAATTTGAAATGAAATTAAGTTAGAATAGCTAATTAATAATCTATTGTTTTTATTAAAAATTAATTATATAATAATAATGATTTCATTAATATAATTAAGTTAGTCACATATTTTATTATTAAGAATGATAAAAAGAATGAATTTGAAAAATATATTTTTAAAATATTATAATGATAACATTTTCTATTTTTAGGTAAATTAAAAATTAAATTGTCCACTGTCTTCTATATTTATAATTTACTAAATCCAAATTTTGAACACAAAATTGTGGATAAATGATTATATCTATAAATATGGGCAATAACTATTTGAAGTCCTTAATATCATCTGTTCGGAACAGATATGAATTTTTTCGTAAGTTTATTTTAATGCTGTGTAAACTGGAAAAATTGTGAATTTTCAATGAAAAATAAGAACTTGTTGAATTATTTTATTATATAACTGGTCTGTATACTAAGAGTTTTCACTTACTGCTGAAATCTAGAAATAAACATAATATTTGGAAATAATATTCTATTCTTGATGCTGAAGATGGTAGTTTATCAACCAAAAATGTTTCATTAAATTTAGTTATAATTTATCAACTGCTGTTAAGTGCTGTTATTTCCAAGTACTAAGAGTTTTTCCCTTGAAAAAATTGTCAAATATGATGTCATGGCAATTAAACCAGTCACACTGAAGATGCAAATATTTAATTCTTCCTATTAATAATGCTGTTTAGTGATAGTTAATAAAAAATCAACTACTATAAATATTTATAATGTAGTGAAAATAATATTTTTTTAATCTCATAATTTATTTTTATTGAATCATTTGCATTGGCTTTATTTTATATATTAATGGGGGCTTTGCCCTGTATCCTTTGTCTATCAGCCCTGTTCTCCAATCTTGGCTTTGGAAATGGGCAGTTGCCTTAACTCTAATCAACTGGTTTTAGGAGTACTTCTCCATATATGAAGCATTTTCAAATGAATTATGTTAGAAAAAATTTTATTCTTGTATATTAATAATAATACTGAAAATAGCTACCAAAAATTTTAAAGATTCAGCTTTAAAAAGGCTATTTAAGTAAATTCACAAACCTCCCATGATGAAAGATGTTGAAGTTAGCTTAACTGACAAATATGGCATAAACTATGAAGACTGTTAATTTTAATTTATCAAGGAATTGAGTTTTAATTTTAAAGAATATTTTATCATTTAAGTATTTTAAATCAAAGAAATAAGGTTAATAAAAAAAATAAATCTAATAATAATCTTATTTTTTAAATTATCTAACTGCTATAGCAATGGTTCTCAACCACTATGAAACGGCACACTAGTGGGCCACCAAACCTTTGATGGTGTGCCACGAAAAATTAAGAATGAATTGTATGTATGTAATTATATGAATCATTATATTATTAATAGTCAAATGTGGCTGGCTGGCTGGGTGTCCCTTTTTCGGTTGAACTACTGTACCAATTTCTATAAATGGGTATCTTTAGAAAGGTCTAATTTTTGGATATCTGCGACAGCTAAAATTATTTGTTGTTATTAATAATTTAGAAATTAAAGAATAGAAATAAAATTGAAATTGTAGTTCCTTTAAAAGGACAGAATTCGCAGATGGTGCTGTAGCGTAATAATGGATGCCATTTTACGATTCCCTCTTGGATTCCCTATACGAGTTCAGAGGTGTTTTTGTTATTATATACAGTATTATTAGATTAAATCACAAGATTACATTTCCGCTCATTTATATGAGTGGGTAATTTCTAGTATATATTAATAGTGAAACGTGGTTGGCTAGATATCCCTTTTACAGTTGAACAACTGTATGATTTCTATAAATGGAGTATCGTTAGAAAAATCTAACACTATTTTCTGCGACAGCTAAAATTTTTTGTTGTTATTCATAATTTAAAAATTAAGGAATAAAAATTAAAATTATAGTTTCTCTAAAAAGACAAAATCCACAGGTGGCACTATAACTTAATAAGGGCTGCTATTTAATGATCCCTTGTACGAGTATGTCTGTAATCTGAATGTAATAAATAAGAACAAATAGAACAATTATTATTATTTAAAATATTTAGGTGTGCTGCCAAATTTCAAAATATTAAAATGTGTTTCTCAACACAAAAAGGGTTGAGAACTACAAAGATTGTGCTATAGGATATCATACCATCTATCAACAGCAACAATTTTTTTTGTCACTTAAAATAATAAATTTTGGATTTTTTCCTTTGGATATGACCTAAATGCTATCTTTATGCCAAATTTGAAGTTTATATAACCAGCAATTAAGGATGGAAATTTCTATTATTCATTAACTCATGCTATTAAACATATATAAGATTTTTTAAATATCACGTAGAAAAGCAACTTGCTCTTTATCATATATGTAATAAAATAAGCTCACTTAGCAAGTTCTACATAAATTTATTGCAGTATAACGTTTTCAGACTGCATATCAGTCCCTCTTCAGTACCATTACACAGAATTTTATATTCTAAAATGGAACAGTTTATAGAACAAACAATTTAAAAAATAGAATAGTTAATATAAACATCGCAGTTCCAGAACATTAAACGATTATACAAA
>AYEL01058818.1:0-46880 GCA_000484575.1 Olivierus martensii | reverse complement strand
TGATCTTCTACCTGCTTTAAAGGCTCGTGTTTTCTTATAGACTGTATAAACTCCAGCAAGTGTAGAATTAATTTTATGGTAGATGGATTCCTGAAAAATGGCGTATTATGTGAAACTGTGTTATATAAGACCGGGAGCCAATACGAAAAGGAGAGTTACGTTCCAAAACCAATTAAAAACAAATAACTTTATTTAATTCCACATAAGAAACTTAATTTTTTTAAGAATACTAATGACACTAAACATAAAGAAAGAAAAAATATATATGTTAGACCCTAAAAAAACAACATATGTAAAACATAAGGAAAAAAAAAAGTATACAGTCTATATAACATTCATTTAATAATTATATCTTCCTTACCACTGTTCAGTTAAAACTAGAAGGTTTTATTTTCTTTTTAACAATATCAACTTCACTTTCTGACTTTCTGAACTTTTTTATGCATCTAAAGTTTGTGTATCTTTTATTCTCTTTACAAAATTTGTAATCTAACCTGCTACAATCTGCTAAAAAAAAATCGTTCTTTAACAAATACCTGAAAAAATTTATGAATAAAAAAGTTTTTTTTCTTTTTCACATTCCTCTATTGAAAAATAAAAACTTATTATCCAAGGACAACATTTGGAACATAAAATATTCAATATTACCAATTAACTCAATTTCAAATCAAAAATAGACTACATATCGTTCCTTTCATGGCAAACTAGTGAAATTGCATTTATGACTAATTTTGGTGAAGTATTTCCCAATGATTGCATTTTAATATAAATATATTATATATATACACATATTACATTATATATACATACATTTTCTTTCAAATTATGTGGTTATTTGTGAATTTCTTAGATAGTTGCATATCAAACATTGTTGAAGTACTTAGGATTAGGTGGAAATACATCATTCAATTAGAAGCCACCCAGTTTGTTGGTGTCATTCTTTTTATATTGTTCATTATTGTTAAGCCTTATTACAAATGCCATCTCCAACTGTGTTTTAATGTTTCTCCACAAAATTTTTTAACAGATAATTTTTTAAGTTATTGTGAATATTTAATAATTTTGGCCAACCACATAAATATTATTTAATATTCTTCAATAAAATATTGTCGGTTTTCTGCTTTTTGTATCTGTTAGAATAAATCATTTATTATTTTAACATATAAGTCAACAGTACTTAAAAATGTTATGGAAAGGTGTTGTCTAAAAATATATGAACATTTTGTGTAAAAATTATATAACTGAAAGTGAAAACATTTTATGGCTTATTCTGCCATAGATTAGTGTGAATTGTGTCAATTTCATGAAAGATTTTAAAAATTGTTGTTGTTTTATTAGAATATCAGATGTTGTATTTGAAGTCTGTATTAATGAAAGGGTTAAGATTTAAATAGTTAATAATTTAAAACTTGGTAATTTAGATATTACCAGATATTATGAAAGTTTGTTTAAAATAAATTAATTTCAGTATTACAAGTATATTTAGAAAGTTATTTTATTTAACTGTTGTCATTCCTGTAACTGTTTTGATGCATTAAAAAAACCATTGAAATTTTATCCTTTTTTAATGTAAATGTCCATTAATATCAATATCTTGCTAAAATGTGTATTCATCAGATGTGCCACTATTAGTGCCAAAAAATTGATAAATGATCTTAAAAACAACCTGTATGAATATGCATTAGTTGGAATTTCCTTGTAAATCTTGTTGTATAAAAATGTTGGTATTGTGAATTATTGTGTATATTTGTTATATATTCACAGCAAAAAAAAAGAAAAAATGCAATTTAGAAGTGGTTCTCGAAACAATCATGCTGATCAGCCTGTCTTGTTAACTTGCTCATCTGTTCTAGATTATAAAAAGATTGGAGATAATCTTCATCTTGTTTTATATTAATTAAACAGTAAATTGTTTGTTTTCTGTATTCCTAAAATGTTATCATTTCAAAATTGAACTTGTTAAAGTTTAGAAATAAATGGGTAGTTTTCAAATATTTTCCAGTGTAATTTGTTCCAATTGTTTCTATATCAATGGTTTTTTTTCTTCTCTATTACTTCATTGTGATAGAAATAATTAAAAATAAATCTCAAAGTTGTATTTAAAATCACTTCAAGTGATTTAGTAGAATTAAAATTTTTAATTGTTAAATTAATTGTATTAATAATTGTAACTATAATTGTGTTATGTATTATTACGGGATTTTAACCAAGTTTAAGCATAGATCTTGTCAGAGATTAATGTGTTTTATGAGCTATCCTGCCGCATCATTGTTGTAAACAATTTGCCTCCATTTTACACTATCATCATCCAAAATTTTTTTACTTAAAAAAATGTGCAAAGCATGTTACATTTAAATAAATTAATGTTATAATTTTCTAACACACAATAAAATACAAAGCATGCTATAAAATACAGAATATGATTTTAATATAGAAATATTGCTATTTAATGTTGAGTGTTTTTATAGTGAATTTATTGTAACAATACAGAAATCTTCCATTAAAAATGAAATTTGAGTCCATAATTGTATAAATGAAACATTTTTGTTATGTATATATCAGTATTCCTCAATCTTTTTTGGTATAAGAAACTTGATATCATGGGACTGATAATTAATTTTTCAGAAAATTCATTACAATAGTAATATCAATAAAAATCAAATGTATATATAAATTACAATTTCAAAACAAATATAAATGCATGCTTTTTATAATGGAGGATATTTTTTTTTCTTCTTATATTCACAATAAATAATCATAGATTATTTAAAACTAAAAACTGCATAAGAATTTCTGAAAAATACCAGAAATTTTTATTTTCTCCTTGATATTGATTTACGTATGAACTGTTAAGTATGCCAGTCCCAGCCTAATGGTTGAGAAATGTATTATACAAGATCTCCAATATAGTCATATTTTAACAATCATTTGTATTTAAAACAGTCTGTTGAAATGGCTACTACTTTTCTCTGTATGTATATACTGTCTTGCCAAGAGTTGTATATATATAAATATATATATTTGTGTGTCATTTTAGGGTTATATTGTTGATGTTTTTCATTATAAGGTTTGTTGTTAATTAGAATACATGTTGTCATGTCTGTGGACTTTAGAAAGACTGATTTATTAATCAAGAAAATTGTTATTGTGCATGTATTTTTGATTCTTATTATACATGTACTAGGCCATAATCAAGGTAGTGTGTGCAGTTTTTTCTTCAATGTGTTTTAAAACGGAATATGGTTCAATAAAGGCTGTTAATGTTATATTGTATTTTGAATACTTTTATCTTTACATAATGATTAAGAAAGTATATTAAACATTTACAGTAATTAAAATTTTACTAATTATTTGTTATTTGAAAAATCTATTAAAAAAAAGAAATAAATATTATGCAACTCTCATTTAAAATCCATTCAGTTTATTATTTCTGACAACATAAAGGTGAAAACATTTTTGTAATTACAGTAAAACAAACGAGTTGAAGGAAAAATATAAATAAAGATTAGGAATTGATTTACAGAAGTAAATATATGGGTAAAATAAGAATGTATATAAAAGTGATGACTGTAAACAAAAAGCAGAATATGGTAGTATGAGAAAACAAATGACTAAATAAATCAATAATGAAAAAATTGTTAACATGCTCATATAAATTAGATGTAAACAATTTATAACTTGATAGAATGATTTATAAGTTTGGAATAAAAAGTAAATCATGCTGTTTCACAATAAACTTTGAAATAGAATTTCTTTAACTCAGCATATATATATATATATATTATCTGATATTTAAAGAAAATTATAAATAACGTATTCTTTGAAGACCTAAACTTGAAAATAATTATTCATATGAAATATCAAAATTTTTGAGAGAACATTGTTATATTTATCAAAAATATATCGTATTTTCTGCAGATTAACGAAATACGCTTACAAAACAATTTATTACAATAAACTAAAGTATTAAACAATAAATTTAACCATTTTGTAACAAAGTCACATCAAGTTGTTAACAATACATTTTAAAAAGTCTTGTAATGCATTGATTTATAAATTTAGTTATAATTGTTATTCATTAATGGCTCTTGTACCTACCGAAAGATAATTTCATGCAGAGTGGGTAATTTGTGACTACAGATTATGTTATGCTACAGATGTTGCTTTAGGACTTGTAAATAGCCTTTGTATTTTCTTGAATGAAGTTTCCTTCTTTTTTATTCGATAATAAAACCTCCAGTAATAAAAAGAAAATAATTCACATTGATATAAAAAACTTTATAACACCAAACTATCGATTTTGTCATTATCTAAGCTAATTCTTGCAGTCAAAATTTCTATTAGATATTATCTTTTTCCAGATAAGACGGAAAAATAGTAGCAGACGACGACATGACATCCACGATGTCACTACGTTATAAAAGAATATGAGAGCATAAAATGCTAGCCAAGTTACAAACTATTATAATATTATTACTGTTAGAAATTTAAAATATATTTATATATATTGTTATACAGTTTATAATTATATAAAAAATTTATTTTTAACTATTAAAAAGAAAAAAAAAAAAAAGATTAACGCCCTCTATAGAAAATTAAATTACTTGATTTTCCATCGATGAATTTTTCGTATGGATTGTTTTATTTTGTTTATTAAAAATCGTAATGAAAAGTTTTAGAAACATTTCGTAAGACATAAATGGCAATCGTTTAATTTTGTTCGAGCAAGATTTGTTAGCATTCACAACAAATTGGTGTCTTGTGGATTATTAAATGGTCCCAGTTGCTAATCTTTCATGCCGAAGTTTTAAGTCTAGATAAACATTAATTAATATGCAGTAATATCGAATTAAAAGAGAATCTTGTAAATTATTGTGGTTTTTTTACTTTTATAATCGTCGCAATCTTAATTCTGTTCTTGGCATGTTGAACAAGAAAATGCGATAACCTTTCCTAACGTTTCTTGACATTAAAGAATTCTCTCCCTCTTCTCAATGTTTCTTACGCTAAGCGTTTTCCTTAATGTGTTTTTTTCTTCTCTTTCTTGTAATGATGTTTTAAACGTGTTTTTCAGAATTTTAACCATCAGCATTTCTAAAGATTAGGTTGCAGTTTTTTTTTTCTTTTTAATGATTGCTCGAATTTTCTGTGTAACTTTTTGCCGATCTCACGTTTTACATTAGGCATAAAATTTGCATTTTATAGCCGACGCAATTATATTTTTAGCGATTTTTTTTTTTTAAGTAATAATATTGTTTTGATATCCGTCTGTCTACCAACGCTAGCTTAAAAATTTTCATAATACAAACAAAGCGGGCTGAAGTTGTGCGGCATTTTTAGATGGGAGCATCCAAGTTTGTATCACGATTATAATTCATAAAACGAGCTTCGAATGCAAATATTTCGAACGAGGTAAGTTAAAAAGCTTTTCTTTTCTTTTTTTAATAAAAATAAAATACATTTTCACACATTTAAAATCGAAAAATTGGCAACGATGAATACAAAAACGGGGTTTTGTGTATGCGGCGCATCACCAGAAAAGTTCGATTTTCATTAAAAGCATTTTGTTACTGAATAAACTCATTACGATTATTCGAAATTTTGATAAGTATGAGAGATGACATTGTATTATTTTCGTTCATCTGGCAGAACTATTCAATTTATCACCCTACACAAGTGAGTTTGGTGAATTAACCAAAGCCATCGATCGTTAGAAGGCAGTAACTTGCAATTTGTGTCTCATTTAATAGAGTTTCCACTCTATCTGCTTGTCTGAACACAGAATCCTTGTCTAAACTGCTATCTAATTTGATATCATGAAAGCAGTGGATTAGTTTGTTAAGTTAACTAAAGTATCTCGTTTATACGTCGGGAAATTTCTCCATAAGTGGTAGAAGGCAATGTTATAAATCTCTGGTTTGTCTGCGGTCGAAATCATTACTTTCACTTGGTACTGTCTTCTACTATTCCACTTTACACGTCAGAGATTGTCGAAATCCGTCTTAAACCTCTCAGGTCCTATATATTACATAGAAACTTGTCAGAAACTGTTCGGCAAACAATCAATCGTACCTTTCAGGGCCCGCTGTTTTCTTCCATTCTGATTCATCTAATCCTATTGAGGTGAACCCAAATTGCCGATGCCCACTTTAAAGCCTATATTTTTAAAGATGGCATATATAGGAACGTTGGATCCTGTCAGAAATTGTTCTGCAATCAATCAACCTGTATCCCTTCCAGTTTTTTTTTCCCCTTCTAATAACCGTGTTGCATAGTCAGATGGGGAAGTTCTCCTTAAGGTAGGCCATTTAAATGACAGAGAAAAATTGTTCTTTTTCTCAAAGTTTGACGTTATTCCCACACTTTACTATTGGGTCGATAAACTATCGATCTTCTATGTTTAAACCGAAATTCTCGACATCGAAAAGTGGGCCCGTTACGTTAATTATAGTAAAATATATACACGTATATGTGCGCTTTCTACCTGTATACATCTAGTGTGAATAACTTCCCTCCAAAAAAAAAAAAAATAATAATAATAACAAATTAGACGAAACCAAAAGTGTAATTAACAGAAATCTGCTATGTTAACTCCATTAATTAAAAGAGAGAGAGAGAGAAGATTAAAAAAACCATATTAAAAAAATTCTTAATTAAAAAAAACATAATGAAAAATTTCGACTTAGTGTTATCTGTGTGGCAAGAAGTCATTATCTTTAGGAATGTTAAAGCAATAATTATGTACGAGAAACACTATCCGTCCGGATTTAGTTTCAAAGAAAATTTCAAATTTATCGATTAATCTATCTAATTAAACTTTGTTCAAGTTCAAAGTTAGTTAACAAATTGTTATGACTAGAATTCTTTTTTTTTTTCCTGAGGTTAAATTAGTGTTTTCGCTTCTAAAAGTCGACAGATTCGGATGGATGGATGCGGATGCGGATAAATGCCGGATCTCTCCTATCGATTATCTTTCAAGCGAAAGCGTAGGAGGAGGATATCATTTGTTTCGAGTCAATCTGGATGTTGCGGAACAGGATCGCAGCTTCATTGCGTGCTTTATTGTGAGTGGGATCATTACTGTCGACTTAATGGCAGCTACTTCACCTGACACGTTGACTATACTCAGTCATTAGTATTAAGATATATTTATATACAGTCTTCAAACAGAGTTTTTAAAAGGAGTTGATGCGCCTGGCTGCAAAATATGTCCGTATACTTCACCTTCATCGATCAGATGCAGCTTTTTTGCTTCCATCACTGAGAAGGAAATGAGAAATTACCACTAGCGCAGCGTTCGGATTTACGACCCGTGATAGATGTTATTGCATTTTCGTCGCACGCTGAACATCGTCACCCCCCTTAATAACATCTATTACTGAATGATGGCTAAGGTAATATCGCTTCATGCTACTGTAGGTAAGGTAGAGGATTCTGCACGGTAATCCTCTGTGATTACAGAAAAACCGACTCCTAACTGAAAAACACGTTATTTTAGATGGAGAAACATGTAATGCTATACTTTCCCTATTGATTTATGTTGTATAAACAACAGTTACATTTATGATATGTTAAAATGAGCAGCTATACTTGCGTTGCTGATTACCTGTCTTTGTTTTTGCAAAATAAAATTAGAACATTAATTTTTCCGTGATATATTGCCTAGCAATTTGTGCTAGAAATTAAAATTTTAATTATTTCAATCCCTTAAAGTGGCAGATTAAAAGTTACGAAGAAAATACGACTAATTAAATTTTTATAAGTGTTTTATGTGTTGCTACCATAAAAATAACTCGACTGGCTTCATAAAGAATGCTGTTGCTCACTCTATCAATCTCCTAGCACATCCTAAAGCAATATTTCTGTTAATGCTGCACATAAGATGCTTAGAATCGGACAGCTAAAGAATTTTTTTTTCTTTTTTTGTAAGAAAGAAAAACATCTCTTGAGTAAATATGATAATAAAGAACGTCTTCGGTATATAATCGATCGACTTTTACGATCGATTAGCATTAAACATGGTTCTGACATAACAATTTTTCACGATTCTGAATCAAAGTTTTCCTTCTTAAAACAAAATATATATATATATATATATATATCTTTCAACTATTCGTTTTATTAAAACTGCGAAAGAAAAGTCGGACTTTTTATATACTTTTACACATAAACGAGTCATCCATTTTATGTTATAAGTTGGAAAATAAGCAAAATTAACCAATTTTAAAGGAGAAAAATGCGTCATATTGAACTGCTGGAGTGTAGCTTTTGACATTAGAGTCCACCAAACATGCTGCGTGTGGGGGGAGAGAAGACGGGGAGAGTCACCTCTTGGCTCGACATCATCGTGAATTCCATCACATACCTCGTTGGAGATAGATTAGTCGAAGTGGAAATTAAAACACAAATGAAAGTGGAATTTGTAACGAAGGGAGAGCAAAATTCCTAATGCTGATTGCTGTTTTGGTCGATGAACATCACTGTAAAGCACTGAAAGAAAAGAAATCCTCCTACCTGTTCTATCCCGAAAAATCCTTATTTTGTTTTTCTTTCTTTTATTATTATTGTATAATTTTTTTTACTTCTCTTCCCCGTTTAGCAACAGATGTAAGAACCATTTAAATTTTGATGAGTTCAACTTGTTTTTTTTTTTTTTTTTTTTTAATTTTTTTAAAATCCCAAGAAGAAAATAATATTCAGATTTCTTCTAAATTTTGTTCCCTATGATAAAAAGCAATTTTTGTAAAAAGTTATTACATTTATCTAAAGGCAATTTGCATTTTCTATTTTAAGTTTTTCGTTGTGGCAATGCATTTTATAATACCCGTTTTATCATTTTTTTAACTGAAATGTCGGCTTCTCCTCCACGCTAACCGAGGAGAAGCATACATCTGTACGGTTTCCAGTTCAGGATTAAAACCGAAAAATTTACTTTAAAATTTTTATAAATATTCGTTAATTTTGCTCTAAATAAATTTATAACCACTTAGAAACATTCTTAAAGTTAACGAGATTCCTCTTAATACGTTTTGTATGCTGTGAAGAGGAATTTATCATTTTATGATAAGTTAATGAGCGAAACTCTTCCCTTCAAGAACAGAGTTCTATTTTTTATGATAATGTGGTGAATTTATGGCCAAGAATATATTTCGAGCGTTAAAAACTGTTTAGAAAAAACGTATAACGTTATATTTTTCTCTTCTAGGCTTTAATGTGTAACTTTTATAAAAGTAACAAACTGGTCTTCCCTTCTTGTCAATGTAATCAGGCGAAAATGTCAAATGACACAAACTCTGAACTCGTTACTCTTCGGATTTCTCAACCAGGGGTCGTCTGTGCAATTTCACGGTTCACGTCACTTCCGTCAATTTCATCTCTGCCTTCCTATTTTACTCAAAGGTGAAAGAAACGGCTAAGAAGACAGAGAGGAGGGGAGAGAGAGAGAGAGAGAGACAACGTGACCTGTATTTCTACGTATTCCTACCCAATCAAACCATATTTTGTCGTCATAGAAACGGATAAAATCCATTTTTATAGGGAGGAAACAGTTAGAGATAGAAGTTATATAAACAGGAATAAAAAAATTAAGCTGTCACATACACCTACATTAAGGAGCGGCTCCTCTTTCCTGTTTTAATAATAAACGAATACTGCTTATAAATTTTATCGTAGTTTTATACGTCTTTTAACAGTTTTTGTAGCGTAGTTTTACGACTCTAACCAGATTACAGACTTCTAGCGCCGGTGCGTTATGACGTGCAAAAATGGATATATTCCAAAATTAAAAAAAAAACTAATTTTGTACCGTTATAACCCGAACAGACTGCTCGACCTATATCCGTGTTAAAAAAGAGTGAAAAATTTGCAAATTTAGCATTTGCAGAAGGTTTCTTTGGACAGAAACAACTGTAGCAAATTTCTAGCATAATTGCCACGCCAATCTAATCTTCCTATTGTCGACTCGCACATTAAAATAATTATCTCCATTTATGTAGTCATTATTATTACTACTAAAATGTCGTTCTCTAATATCGATCGACACCGATATTTATCAAAATTTTCGCAGATAAACAAACATTAACGCGACGTTTTTTAAAAATATTTATATATTACCTGTTTAAATTTAATTATCGCGTTTTAATTACCTATATACGAACGTAACTAATTAAATCTTATCTCGTTAATGAGGCTCATTTGAAGTTCGAACGTCAGGAAACACGTCACGCAATTTTAAAAAACGTCATCCGTTTTCGGTGTTACTAGCACCTGAACCTATCTAGAAGTCATTTTGTATTCAATGACTGGTATAGGCGAGGCGAGAACGTCCCAGTGGGAGGTACAAGTCTCTAGAGTTATCCAACACTTGTATTTTCTAAGATAACCTAGCAATCTATCATGTCAGCTGTCTGGATGGAAATACGACGATTTAGGTCAAAACAGTTGCTCGAGAGAGACTTTCAGATTTACTCTAGCATCCAAGAAAATCCATCACTCTTCCACTTCACATCTGCATCCCGGATGAGGAGGTCGATCTTATCGCCATAAAAGCCTATAAACCGGTATAATTATTATTAAAAGGGCTGGCTCCCGTCCCCGTGTCGTAATTATTACGTAAAGAATTTATAAATGTTTATAAATAGCAACAATCGCCCGGTTCCGATACCTCTCCTCCATCTTTATCGGTCTGCATACTGTCATACTAACAGGTTTTATGGCGTTTAAATCTGTTAAATTCCGCCATTTTCGGTAATTTTTAGTTAGAAGAGAAAGTAACGAAATAGCCGCGACTACTGCGAGAGTGCAAATAACATGTTGTAGTTAGGACGTGAAGAAAATCGATATTCTTCTCTCGGCGTGCCTACACTACCCAGTCGGTGCAATGAACTTGTCCAGCTGTAACCATGACAACATATACATGACAACGGCTGCGGCTCGACGGTAGGGGCAGCCATTAGGTGTTTGGTCAGTGAGTCTGCTACCTCGCGATGTTGACAACTCACACCTGGTTTTGGACGGCTTACAGGTGCCACTTCGCTTAACCACAGACTAAAACTACAACCAGGTAAATGTCACAAATTTCTAACGAGCTCTATCATTCGTTAAATGCGTTTCTATAGTTACGACGTTATTACTACGTGAATGATAGCACGCGATTGTTTTCTTATTTTTTATTTTTTTATCCGTTTTCATTCATGAAATATTTTTTCAATCGACTCGTAAAATTGCGAGGCGTATTTTGCGCGTAACATTCGGAGGAATTTCAATATATATAGACTGGCAGTACCCTGTTACCTTCTCCCTCCCTCTTCATACGTCACTGCAGACCGGAAAGTGCATTCTCTTCAACAAAAGGTATTATTGGGTCGTACAGAGAGGTCAAACGTCCCAAGATGTGCGAGGAGGGGGAACGGAAGTTTATTGTCTAACCGTAAGAATTAAGCGATTGCTGGTGACCCGAGCTGAATGGCCATTTTTAATGATTCTTCTCACGTCTTTAGTATTAGTTAAGTCTCTGCATGTAAGTACGATCGACTAGCTAAAACCCTTTTACATCAATCTTCAATCGATATAATCGGTGCAACAAACTTTTCAAATCCGGTCTTTGCATTTGCAATGCTAATCGGTATCTCACGTTTCGCGTTATTAGCGAAGTAAAGGGGGGGATTTCGCTCCTTCGGATCCTCTTCTTTCCTACCGCAAGCCGTCCTAAAGTAGAATTTAAGTTGGCTTAATCTCGTAAAGCATCGAGACGAACGTTAAAATTTGTTAATTTTTGATCCTCCCGTGCATGCAAATTAGCCCAGAGGTTAAACTCGTAAAGTGCTTCAAAAATCTACACCCGGGGATCTTTGCGAAAACGACTAAATACCGTAATTAAGTTTAGTAATATGTATTTTGCGCTAGGGTGGCCTGGATGGCTTAAAGGTGTTTTCAGTTAAGTAATCTTCGACGTGGGGGCTTCGGTATAGAGATAATTAGTTGCCATTTAGCTGTTAGTACAAGCGAAATGATTGATGACAGCATCCAATGATATCAGACAGACGGGTCTCTTTTATCAGTTGCTTGTTTCTAACAAGACATCTTATCTGCAGGCTCTCTTCTACTTTCGCGATTTTTCCCATTTCGAGCATTGTAAGTCGGATGTTTTAATGAAAGAGCGTGACAAATGGGTTAAAAATTGGCTTTTAATCCGTTCGTGTGATGATTTTTAAAGCGTTTTCTTTTTTTTACGCAGCGATAAAATCGTCGAAAATCATGAAGCTGATTCGTTGGGTAGAAGTACATATCGGACGATCTCGCAGAAAAGGCAAGAAGGAACGAGAACGAGAGGAAGAAGCGAAGAGAGGAGACGAAGATTCCACACCCGAATTATCCAAGAAGAATACCTGTTGTAGGAGTCCTGCCAAAGAACGCCACATTCAGAAAACGGACACTCCGATACCAGTTCGGGATGCTGCTCGACGTACTTTGCATATCAGAACAAGTTTCTTAGACGTAAGTGATGTGACAAATTCGCCGCGTCAGAGGAGCAGAATCCGAACAAATCCGTGGTTTCCCTCCCCTCGTAGTTCGGCCGGAGACAGTGGACATAGTTCCGAAAATGCAGATTCCGTTAGCTGTTCTGGTAGCGTATTTGGCAGTCAGTCTTCTGGCAGTCTGTGGGATTGCGACGGTTGGGTTTCACTGTCGTCGTTGCGAAGCGTTCGTGATGCTAGTCCTTCAGTTACACGACCCCTGAGACGTCATATAGATAGGTGTAGGCAAGATCCCGAAGGACCGACTCCTATCGGTGGGAGCATCAAGCGTAGCGATTGGATTTACTTCCAGGAAGCTACTATAGATCAGTTAGATGAAGTAGATAGCAGCGAAGTAGACGAAGCTTATTCGGAAGATTACGTACACTCCGAAGACGGGGTGGAGGTGACGGATTTCCCTCCAAAACCTCAACCTCCAGATACTGGAAGTCCACAAGCGGATAGCGCGTGCGGTAGCGATCCCGACAATAGCAGTTGCAGTACCACTCCACTATCCGAAACTGGAGGAGAGGTATTAGACGTAAATAGAGAAACATTGCACGATAAGGTACAGCGATTGCGCTCCGAACGCCATTTAGTAGAACGCAAGATACGCGAAGCTCGGGAGGAAGAGATGTCTAGAAGGGGAGAGCAGCTGAGACTGCAACAGGAACTGGTGCAATATCGTCGACTGTTATTGCTCCAGACACTGCAGGAGCTACGTACTAGATTGGAACAACAGGGTGATCGTTTACACAGGGCATATACGGCTACTTGCGATCTGCACACAGATGCACAGACACGTTAAAAAGGAAAAAAAAAACGCACACTATCAATCTCACAATACGTGCCAAAGAACGAGATTTGTTTTGTAAATAATGCTCAAACTGCACGAAGATCTTAGTGTAGTGTCTCCCCATTTAGTGATCTGATGATAGTCATTAACGATACGAACGTGTTACTATCGTATGTAGAAAACGTAGCATTGAATTTTTTCATCTGTCCCAATCGATGGCTCTCTCTCGCTACACATTCCAAAAATTGTTTAGTGCCAAAATTGTTGACATTCCCCATATCTCTAATACGGAAAAAGTTGTGTGTTTTATTTATTGCTTATTTAATAATGATGATTATGATAAACCACGATAATGTGGAATGGGCGTTGTGTGTCCTTTAAAAATATTGTGATTGTTAATGTGTTTTGTTGAAGTAAAAAACGGTTTTGGGAGAAAATATACAGTACTTTTGAAACCATAATATGGAAGATCTCATTTTTTTTATTATTATTATTGAACTGGAAGTATCTAGTTCGACATTAATTCATTTTTTTAACTCTTCAAAAAAAAAATATTTATATCGCAGTATATATACATATAAATTTTCTATGTTAGAAAAAATGATAGGTTGTGAAGAGTTATAAAAAATAGTGTTGTGTTGTTTTTATTTTTAAAATAATTTTTTGAATATTCACCAAGTTATGACTGATGTGGTGATTGTTATTGTGACATTGTTAGAAGAAAAAAAAATATTATGTATGATTCTAATGGGTCGTAGATCCCAACAAAAAAATGTAGTTCAGTGATGATGATAGTTTCTTTACATCTTGGGAGATGTATTGATCAGAAATAAAGATAGCAAAGTCACATTTGCCTTTGATTGAATTTTTGATTTCTGATCTAAAATTCAAATTTACGCAGTGCAAATCTTTGCTTTACGGATTGCGATCGTAGAGACGACTTTAATGTAAATGTTAACTGCACTTCGCTGTTACGAATGCTCTTAAATTGATGGTTATTCTGTTTTAGGCAAACATTTATACAAGAGAGCTAAGAACTTTAGCTCATTCGCGCATATTCTTCTCCAACAGAAACGCATTAAAAATTAACATAAATAGCTGAACTGTTTTTTTTTTAAATAAACATTCCGTCCGCATTTTTAAACTTAAGTTTTTTTTTGGAATATGAAACGGTTTTGCTTAAAAATCGCACCATCTTTTATAAGTTCTGTCATTATTAAAAACGTTTTTGATGCCACTTCACCAGGTATACCAATGATACCCAAAAAAAAAAGATACCAAAAGTTTAACATTATGGACCAGCAGGGCCGGATTTACCAATAAGCCGTCCTAAAGCCGAGATACCAAAAGTTTAACATTATGGACCAGCAGGGCCGGATTTACCAATAAGCCGAGTCCTAAAGCCCCGCAATTCTAAGGGCCCCAAAACTATCAATCAATTTTCAACTTTTATAAACTTTTAATAAGAAAAAATGGGTTTTTATTAAAGTGTTAGATAGTAAAATTTTAAATGTTCCTTATATCGTTATAAGGAGCCTTTAAAATTAGATGTAGCTGATTTGAATTTTTAGGATTATAAGGAGCCTTTAAAATTAAACGTAGCTGAAAAAAATTGGTTTTTATTAAAGTGCTAGATAGAAAGTAAAATTTTAAGGTTTTTATTAAAGTGCTAGATAGAAAGTAAAATTTTAAAGGTTCCTTCGTTATAAGGAGCCTTTAAAATTAGATGTAGCTGATTTGAATTTTTAGGATTATAAGGAGCCTTTAAAATTAAACGTAGCTGATTTGAATTTTTAGGTACAAGTGCTAGATAGAAAGTAAAATTTTAAAGTTCCTTATAAGTTATAAGGAAGCTAGATTGAAACTAAAATTTTAAAGGTTCCTTATAAGTTATAAGGAGTCTTTAAAATTAGACTTTAAAGGTTCCTTATAAGTTATAAGGAGCCTTTAAAATTAGACGTAGTTGAAAAAAATTGGTTTTTATTAAAGTGCTAGATAGAAAGTAAAATTTTAAGGTTTTTATTAAAGTGCTAGATAGAAAGTAAAATTTTAAAGGTTCCTTCGTTATAAGGAGCCTTTAAAATTAGATGTAGCTGATTTGAATTTTTAGGATTATAAGGAGCCTTTAAAATTAAACGTAGCTGATTTGAATTTTTAGGTACTAAGGAGCCTTTAAAATTAGACGTAGCTGATTTGAATTTTTAGGGGCTTCAAAGCCTTGCTCGTCCTAGGGCCCCTAAAAATGCAAATCCGGCTCGGGACCAGCAACAAAAATTATTAGCGAGAAGATACTTTCCCGCTTCTAATGTATATCATATTTTTATGTACAGTCATACCTCATCTTATGTCGTTAATTCGTTCCAAGATTCGCGACTTTAGTCGAAATAAAATCTTTAAAAAGCGACTTAGACCCCTTATAAATAACCCTGTAACATCGCTATAACATTTTTAAGCTTCTAAATAATTCTAAGTCTCAATAACAAACTCAACCTGATTGGACGAATGGTCAACGTCCTCTTGTACGTTGTCCATTTCACGCAGCGTAAAAAGTTGAACAAGAATTAACTTCGGCGTAAAGACGCAACGTCTAGCCATATAGTGAAAGTAACATCAGCATTAATACACCGACATCGCGTTTTATACCAGAAATTCAGCCTTTAGTAGCGCAGGATTCGAGATTGCCTGCCGCGAATTTTCGCAAGTCTATCAGTAGCGCGACGTAGCGACGTTAAATCATCGCGCCGTTAAAACTCGTGCAGGTTATCTCGAATCTTACCCCTTAGGCGACTTATTTTTCCTATTAACAAAAAAATCAACGACTTAAGTCGAGGTATGACTTTATACTGTTATCACTAATGGCTAAAAAAATTATTAGGTTATTTAAACACTTATAGATTTTAAAATTAATAAAAATATAAAAAGGTTTTACTTAAAAGAAACCACAACCATAATTTTTGTATACAAAGATTATTTTTATACATAGAACAGTCACAATCACACAGTAATGTCTTTTGAATGACATATAAGTACATTTAAGATTTATATATCACATTTACAATGAAAGTTTGTACAACAGTTTGGCAGTGAGAGATAACAGAGATGTTTGTCTCGTTAACACTGGCATTTGAATAAAAACTTCAGATTACAGAGAAAATATTAACTGGTAGAAAATGTCAGAACAATACGGTGAAATTAAACTGAAAGTGTACGGTAGAAACCAGATCAAAAATGAAAGCAAACTTAGTTTCTTGAAACCAAGTTGTATATTTGGAATGTTAACTCTTACTCCAATAAATATATACAATAATTTTTTTTATATTGGCATATTTTCTTTACAATTCATGAAAAACAAAATTATTTGTACTTTTTATAGACATTCAGTCATACATAGAATACTTTAAAAAAAGTCATACTTATCAAAAGAATTTTTAAAAATGTTTTGCATTACAATATTTTTCACACCAATGTTTTAAACTGTCTGAGATTAAAAGAGAATGTGATTTAACGTTATGTTAAAATCAGAATATCGACCTGATTTACTCAATTTATTTTTATCCGTTTGTTAAAATGGAATATAAAAATTGTTGGAATCAATTTTCTATTTACCATATAAACAGTGGATTTAATATAGAGAGATATATGTGGTATAAAATCTATTTTATAGTGTATGATCTTGGCAGGAGATGGATCACAAAGAGTGTTGTTGATGGCCATTCCATAAAATTAAGACACTCCATGAAATGTAGGATTCAGAAGTGGAAGCACTGAATATAATGCGTAAATAAAACACTACCTCGCTGTTTTCTCGTTGGTACTTTGATTATTATATGAAGCATTGCTGTTTGATAATTCCTGAGTGCTCCAAACACAGCACTTTTCGTTTTTCTTTTCGTTATTCTGAGCATCATCTTCAGAAACTGTACTGGTTAATGGCATCCCTATTATCATATTTCTTGATGACCTGTTCAAACTCCCAAAATTATTCATTTGTGAAACAATGCCATTTGTTTTTCCGTCTTCACCAGCAGGAGGTTTATAAAATATCCAGGAGAGGAAGAAGAAAATGCAAGACAGAGCCTTAAGAAGAGTAGCCATTATTACCACATTGCTGCTCATATTCTTATTATTATAAAATAAACATGCTCCTTTTTTGTGGCAGGTATCTTGCCATAGAACACAACTCAAATCTATTAAAGATCCGAAAATAATTGGAGCTGGTATTGTACCTGAAAAAAGAATAGTTTTATAAATTAAATCATTTAATTTAGATATCATCTTTTTAGTGTTAAGTTAATTTATAACAATTATAAAAACTAGTTATAAAATAATAAAAAATATTTATGGTCTTTTATGAATATTTAATATATTACTGCTATACAATGTAGTGTATAGTGATAGTTTATATAAAAAAAATTTTTTTTATATAATCATTTTATTTATATAAGTAAAATAGGTCATTGTTTAAAAATAGATTACTACAATATATTATTTAAACACAAATATAAAACGTGTTCGTCATACATAAAGATATTTTGAGATTATTATGCAAATTTAATAAAATTGAATTAGTGTGTTCTAATAAATTTATTGGATAATGATTTATATTTAATTTTAAATTTTTTGCTACTTTTTAGATGTCATAAACATAGATGTACACTGAATAACTCCTAACTCCTTTATTATTATGCATATTATAAGCCAGAAATAATGTAAATTATCAATAATGACAACTTTAAGCTGTTTAATCAGAGTTTGTTGAAATACCAAGAAATTTATAATATATTAAAGATCTAAAAAATATTTAAAATATTTTCTTAATTAAACATGCTAAAATATAGAATTAAAATCATTATGTATTTTTTTTTACAGAAATTATAAAAACTTTATTATAAATACACATTTAAATAAATTTTATAAATCTCCAATATTTTATTGCTAACTCGGCAACAAACTTGTATACAGTATTCTAAAAATATCAAGCCTTAACAAATCAATAAATTAGTTTAATTCAGCTGCAATAATTTCATGTTAATATATGCTTTCAATAATATATGATTATTGCTTTTCAAAAAGCAATAATAAAAATAAAAAAGTTGTTTTTATCTTCATTTAAATTTTTACATGAATTTCTAAACTAAATGAATATTTATATCTACATATATTGAATAAGTATATTTTTAAGATTATAAATATATATATTTAACAAATAAATATGGTGTGTGTATATATATATATATATACAGTGGCATGTCCAGAATCTTGGGTATGCAAGGTGGTATTATTTTTGGGGGGGTCAAAAATCTGTTTTAACTTTCAACACATTTTCTTAAATTTTAAAAAATTGAAAATTACATAAATTTTTTATCAAATATCTGGTGAATAATATGACTGATATTCCATGCTCTTGGCTTCCCATTCAACTTGGTGTCCATGGCAGACTGCCCACTTGCCCCCTCAAGATACATCAGCAGAGCCAGATTTACCTATAGGCCGATTAGGCTGCGTCCTAGGGGCCCCAAAACTATCAACTTTTATAAACTTTTAATAAGAGAAAATGAGTTTTTATTAAAGTGCTAGATAGAAAGTAAACTTTAAAGGTTCCTTTAAAATTAGACATAGCTGATTTGAGTTTTTAGAAGCCCCAATGCCTTGCTCATCCTAGGGCCCCCAAAAATGCAAATCTGGCTCTGTACATCAGTGATAATATAATTATATATATATAATGTTTTTGTAAATTTTTTGCTCATCCTAGGGCCCCCAAAAATGCAAATCTGGCTCTGTACATCAGTGATAATATAATAAAATTTACAAAAACATTATATATATAATCATAAATGTAATAGCAAAATAAATGAAATTTTAATAGTTTTTTTATAACATATGAAGACTTACAAATATTTTAATTTAGGTCTCATAAATAATTTATTTACTTTAAGTTAGTTTAGTACACTTTCAGTTGTATATTTTTCTAATATTTTTCAATATACCTATTATAGTTATATTTTAAGTTAAACTCTACAGGTGGATTTTAAGACAATCTATGATGATATATGTTGCAGCTGCTTCATGTAAAAACTTTGCAGCTGCTCCATGAAAATGTTTTGAATGATATTATAAATTCATCAAATTAAACCAGATGAATCATATTATTAATGTAAATTTAATATTACTATTTTATCCAAAATATTTTCTCTTATTTGCTCTCTCTTAATTGTACAAATTTTGAAAATAAATGTTTTGTGCTGATGATTTCATTTAGATTTGTCAAGTAATCAATTTATATCATATATGTATATTATTCAAATAAATTTTTTAATTTCTAATCTTACTTTTCGATATAATATTAAAAATTTAAATAAAATAGAATAATATAAATATGATATTTTGATTATTAAAATAAAATAAATGATATTATAAGGAAAAAATATATCAATATATGCAGTGGTGCAAATAATATAACAACCAGTTCGTTGCCCTAATGACCGTTTTAAGTATAAAAAATGATATACCTAAAGGTAGTTTATTATTTCATATATGTTAGTGTAGTATTTCATCAAAGGCATAATGAGTTTTATGAAATGAATAAACAAATATTGAAAGCATAGTTCTGTCTAAATTTTTTCACTCGTGGATAGAATGAACATTACTATGAGTGCTTAGAATATGGTGTTGCATTGATGTATATTAAAAAAGAGTAAGGAATACAAATTTGTGATTTCCATATTGGGCAGCTGCCCAGACATCTACCTTAGAGAGAACTTTGATTGCAAGTGCCATTTTAACAACCAGTTCGCTGAACTCAACAAAAAATTAAGTATCTGTTCTCCTGAACCCCACCACCGAATATATATATATATGATTCAAAATAATGCATATATTTTAAAGACTGTATATCAAACTAAATCAAAATTTTTAATAAAATTACCAATATATATATATACATGTAATTTTATATTTAATTTTATTACCTTGCATAGTATTCAATATCTATAATATGAAAAAAAGCAGAATGTATAGTTCAAAGAAGTGTAGATCAAGATGTTTTTTAAAGCAACTCAATAAAATTAATCAAAATAAAATTATTATATATATATCCTTTGTAAAGTGACAATTGTTAATATTAACTATTAATCAGGAAGTAATAAACATTTGTTAAAATTTTAAGTATAATAAATAAAAATTTTCAAGAAAATTCCTTATTTTATAAAGAAAGTCAGATATTTTTATCTATATAATTTTAATAAGAAAACTCCAAAATTGCTTTACCTGATGCTGTTACACTAGAAAGCTATGCAGTACAGATTTACAACATACTAGAAAGCTAAAACATATTTAAGGATGTTTAAGATTAAACCTCTTCAAAATTTTGTTAAAAACAAATGTAAAAAATTTCACTGCAATTATAAGAAAATTTATATAAAAGTAAAAAAATCTTTTGCACTTTTACATTTAATATTTATTGGTATATCAAAAATCCTGGGTTTAAATGTATAAATGAATCCTACAATTACTAAAGCTGTAGACATTCTGCAACTAATCAGAGTAAAGAAAAAACTAAGCATTAAGCAGAAATAAACCTTTATTTCACAAAGGAACGTTTTCCACCATTCTCTACTGATCTTCGTCAGCTGACGAAGACCAGTGAAGAATGGTCGAAAACATTCCTTTGTGAAATGAATCCTACAATGTTAATATAAGAGAGAATATGTTGGAATTTTGAAGATTTCCATCATCCCTAAAAAATCCTGGTTGCAGCTTTTTAATAAGTCATGGCTGCTGCATATTTCATTATTATATATTTCAATTCTAGCAATATTTTTCCATTCATATTTTTTTTTTAAATGATCTATATAACAAAATTTCTTCTTAAGATAACTTTTGATAAGAAATTTGAAAACTATACAATTTATAAATAAAACTTTTCTATAGAAAGATGATAATTAGATCTAAATATACTGTAGATATTATTTCTTGTATTGAAAATTATAATCCAAAACCAATTCTTTTTAGAAAGATTTGGATCATTTTCGAATCAGTTATGATGTTTAAAATTTATATAAGGATTATATTTTAAAGCATAAAATTTAGTAAAAACCAACCAATAAAACTATAATCAAAGGAATTTTTTGCAAACTTTTATCAAAAAGTAATTATTGAAAAAAAGGAGTCCTATTTTATTAATAATAAATAAGAAATGCCTTATGCAAAAAATTTCATTGATAAAACATCATAAAATAATAAATAAGAACTTATTGTAAAATTCAATGCACAAAAATATAATGCATTCTGTATTAAAAAGAGGCACTCTGTTGATAAGCAGAGATCAACAGAGTGCCTTTTTTAATACAGAATAAAGGAAAACACTACTGTATGGAGTTGAAGTTTGTACCACTGAAGAGAACTATGAATATACCAAAACTCATCGGATTAACTGAATAAAAAGTGTGTAATATAAAATTTGAGTGTAATTTATAAAGGTATAGAATTATAAAAATTGTGATAAATTATATGATGAAATCTTAAATTTAATAATTGAATTTGAAGGTGCTATACTATATTTATATTGTAACGTTTCATTGCCAAAATACAATTATACTAAGTTATGTTATTAAGCAAAATTCACACAAATATGCATCAACCAAATGTAACTATTTTCTAGAGAAATGTTAATGCTAACTTTGCTTCCTGCTGAGATTATTTAAGGATATACAGGAATACCTCGATTATCGCAGTTAATGTTGCCACGAAAAATACCGCAATAATCGAATCCGCGATAATCGGGATAAATAATGCATGTAAAATGGGTGATCATTGCCAAGGATTTTTCAAATATATTAATTAAATTTTATGTATAAGATAAAAAAGAAATGTGTTGAGCGTGCTAATCTTCTAAATTGATCACTCTACGTTTCTTATTGATAGCTGTAGCCTTGATATCATCATTGTTTCTTTTAGCATTCACTGTAGGGGTAAATAAGAAGAGAAATAAATATCCACATGTACTTCAAGTAGAGGAGGATAGTTACTGGTGAATGGTGAGCAGACACTATCGGATAAAAACGAAGGGCTACTTGGAGAGTGGCGATTCGAATTAAATGTAATTCTGGTTGCATATGTAGTGGACTACATCTTGCGGCCGTGATAATTAGAATTTCGGTATCAAATTATAAACTGCGATAAATCAAGAATCACAATAATTGAAACCGCGATAATCGAGGTATTCCTGTACATTTAAAATTTATATGAAATTATTAATAAAAAATAAAACATATTGCACACAATTTTGATTACAACAATCTTTTGATTTATGAATTTTTTCTTCAAACATTAAAAAAAACTAGTTATCCTATTTCACTAAAAAATGCACACATCAAGCTAACAGCTTGGTTAAGTGTGCATTTATTCCATGAGTAATGAACAGTGAGTTGGCAGATCAGTGGCATGCATCAAAATTCTACTAGTAGGTGGAAAATTTCATTTGATTTTGTCCAACTTTTATTTTAAACTCATTTATATCCCTCAGATAATAATAATTAAAACTATGCCTACAAATATTAATATTTGCTCTGGTAGTTAATTTTGTATCTACATCAGCACATACCTATTATATCATGCTGTATTATATATATTGCATAAGTTGCTTGATTTTTTCCTAACTTTGGTACACAAGATTTTGGAAAGTTTAAAAAAATTACTATATATAAATATTCTAAACTTCTAATAGAGGAACAAATTGAAAAATAAACTGCTTATCCCACTGTTACTAAGCTTAAAAAGTTCATAAATAGCACAAAACTGAAGAGGATACGTATTGTATCGAAAACGTTTTTGTATATTAAAGTTATATATGTACATACTGCTTTTTGTGCTATTTATGAACTTTTTAAGCTTAATTCTAAACTTCTAAGATTTATGCACCTGATTTTGCCATATAGTTTTTTAAAATATCATATAATTTATACAATAAGTATATTTTGAAAATGCTGTACGATGCAATCAGATAAATATACTAAAATTCAAGAATTTATGTATGTAATTTTTTAAACTTGAGTTTTAGAATATCTAAAGTTGCAAGTATTACATTAATAACAGAAAAATGTTTTAACATAAAATTATTTTTGTCAAGTAATTATTGCTAATGTTTCTTTCATTGAGTGCTGTTTTTTGTTATGTAAGAAAGTATTAAGTCTGTTGTCTAATCAAATTTTCTAATATATTAATGGGTTCTGAACTTTTCTAGTGAATAGTATTACATTAAAAAAATAAATTTTTTAAATTTTATACTGTCTCTTTCATATTAATGCAATAATATTGTTCAAATACAGAATTGTATAATCTATATCTTAAATTAATACTTTATAAATATGTGACATAAGAATATTCAAGTTGTTTTGAAAAAAGTTTTCAAACAATCTATAAATCTATTTACTTTTTGTGATAAATTTGCAAGTAAAAGAAAATTACTCTTTTAAGTTCAGAAAGCTCTCTACCATTTGAAAGAAAATCTGACTGTATAATTTACTTTTATAAAGTCAGATTTCCTTTCAAATGACTCAGCACAAATTTACTACTACTGTATTTTCATTATGCTGACCAATGAGATGGAAAAAATTTTTCAATTGGCACTCAATATCTAGAAATCTTAAAGATGTGTTTAATATGTCATTACTCAAAATTATTGAAACAAAAAAAATTTTCTGATAAAGTAATCATGATGATAGTATAGCAGAGTGTTCAAGAATTTTAATTTATATCCGATTTTGATTTTATAATTCTGAATTTTAAGTATGAGTGCATTTTAAATTCAACACTCTCCACCACTGATGTACATCTAAAATGACGTAATAACAATCTATCGGTGGGTGCTAAAGTGTCTGTTTTTAAATTCAACCTTTGCACATTAAGATGGCTGACTATTTGGATGTTATTTTATCTTCTGTTGCTAGTCAATTTTTTAATATGTACATAGGAAATTATTTTTTTAAATGAAAAAAAATCTGTTCTAGAACTATCAAAAGACAGAGCATGAACTAATTTGCCAATCTTTAGATTTATTTTTCGCATGGAAGCAGCCATCTTAAAAAATGATGTCAAAGTTTGTGTCCACCAGTGTCAACCAAACAAATACTATGACTGATGTAGTGAGTTAGTGTTGAATACACCAGTGACGTTAGTAGTGAATTTACAAACAGTTTAAAGAACATAATTTACATCACTGATGGAAAGTGTTGAATTTAAAAACGCTCCCTATTTCTGATATAATTTATACAGATACTCCTCACTTAACAACCTACCTGTTTAACGAATGCTCAAACTTATATCTGAGCTTATAATTTTTTTTTTTTTAACAGAAAATCTGGTTTTTGCCATATGCATAGATTATGACTTCTATTGCATGTAATTCCCCACACTTGTAGTTTCAAAAGTCTGATGAAGAAAAATGCATAATTAAGATAAAACTGTCTTTATAGCAACGAGAACTTAGGTGAATAACTTGTTCTATATATATATATATGAACAAGTTACTTATTTATTGACCAATTCATTCTATGATCAAGTCGTGAGAACAGAACTCAATCGTTGAGGAATATATTTATATTCTAACTACAATATCATGTACCATTGCTAATTTAGTCTTGCAATACATTTTCTTAAGAAACTGTTACAATAGCATTTACAGTATATATTTTTTTGTTTTCTTATCTCAATAAAAATATATGTTAAATCAGTTGTTTCATTTTGTATACAGCATTTATGAAAATATACTTCATTTTTTCTTAAATAAAATTTTTCATATTTTTGGTGTAACATTTCACTTTCTATCTCATTTCAATAAAATAAATGAGATCCACTCTCATTTCTTCCCATTTACTTTATGAATAGTAATTTAGATAATATAAAAAAAAAAAAATTTTAATTAATAACTTCATAACTTCAAAAAGAAATATATACCGGTATATGAAGTTAAAATATGTTTAATATGTGATTTATAAAATAAAATATATTTAAACAACAAAACTTGTATATTTAAATACTGTACTACAATAATATATAAATATATTTAATTATGCTGATGAAAATTTATTTTAAATTTTATAGGGCCTATTGTATGTTTAATCCAATATAAAAATTTTTAATTGAAGGCAAATTATATTTATTAAAGACAGAGAATTTTGTTATCCAATATCATAAGGCAAAAAATTGTTAAAAAGTTTCTATTCAAAACAAATTGTTACAACTGCACTATATTTCACTGAATAATCTTGCATAGTTCAAAATCATATTTTTTTTAAATAAAATAAAATTATCAATCAATGAATAAAAAATTTGGAATTTTTATTATAGTTTTTGATTTATAGAAAAATTGAACTATTTTTTTTATAAATTTATATTTGCTATTTATAAAATATATATATATATTTATATTTTTTAGTCTTTAATTAGATAATTTTGCATTTTGTTGAATATTTATGATGATACATTATTTCTAAAAATTTTCTAATTCTCTTGTTCTCATTCATTCGTTAAATTATTTCAAAGTAATTATTGAATACCGTATGCCTTGATAACTAATCACACAATATATTCTTTATGTATCCTGCTTAACGTACACTCGCTTAAAGTTAGTTTTTGGAGGGAGGCATATTGGGAACCACAGCCAAAGTATTTTTGCTATAATGCATAATCGGTTTTCTTTTAATCCATTCCCGCTATAATACATTGCTACTCTGCCATAACGTATTGATGACATCTAAAATTTTCACCATTCCTAAAATGACAATGCGATGTGTTAAAGTTTGGTTTAAATTTAATAAAAGTTATTCTTTCATGGCTTCACCTGTTTCTTTGTTACGAGACCTAACTGGTTTAGAACCGGACATCAACATTAAAATACCAATAAATCGTCGGGAGTCGCCAAGTGGCAGGGGAGAGGGCCCGGACCCTTACAAGAATATATTCAACCGAGAACCAAGGCTCAATATCACAAGTCACACACTTCAGATTTATTATTTCTTTCTTTTTTTATTTAAAATTATTTAGTTATTTTTTTAATTATTTTTGAAATGTGTCATTTTTAACAGTTTGTAATGAAAAGTAAATTATTGCTATAAATAAAGAACGATTATGCTATAAAATTAGTATAAATCTTTCCCTTTGTCTAACTTTTTATCAATTTGAACATATTTTTCCAAAACAGGTTTTTTGGCCCTCCAAATATTTTGGAATTTACAATTTGGCCCACCTAGGCCAAACTTTGGGAACCCCTGTATTAGTCGAAGTTCAACATAAACTACGAAGTAAAAAAATTTTAAAAATTGAAAAACATTCTCAGGTATCTCTTATTTATTTTTGCAAAGTAGGCTTTTGCTGGCATTTGAATTACACAAAATGTTATTCTTTTTGCACAAACATAATTTAGCTACATAATGCTTCGTTTGTTGAATGTGTTTAGTCCTAAGTACGTGTTCCACTGGCGCAGATTGCAGCCTTCCTCAATGAGATTTGTTTATAAATTTCTAAAAAACATATTATGCTGGCAAATATGGAACTCTGAGCGGGAATACATGAGAAATGAAGAGTTTTGTTTTCACTGTTTGTCACTTCGGGTTTTGACCAGGAAAAACTAGAAATTCCGGACTTTGAATAAAAAATATTCGGCATTTCGCGTTCGGCCTAGGAAATTCTAGAACGTCCGACCAGAGTTAGGACGTTCTCGTTTTGACTAGAAAATTCTAGTATTTCCTGAATTCAGGTTTGCGTTCTCGTTTTGACTAGGAAATTCTAGTATTTCCTGAATTCGGGTTTGCCTGTAGGAAATTCTAGTATTTCCTGAATTCGGGTTTGTCCTGTAACATATACATAAAATTTCCAAGAATATAATTATTATAGAAATATTAAAATCATAACTGAATACATAAATCATACACAAGACTAAAAGATACTGAATAAATGGATTATACAGTATTACAATAGTGGTTACATATTTAATGTAATATAGGAAATCTCCAACTTATATAGATGTACTCATGTAAGATTAGATTTAAGTTAATGAGCCAGATACAAAGAAAGGCTCTTCCTGAAAAAATTAGATATTGATATACTGTATGTGACTCTGAATTGAATCCAATCAAAGATGCTGACCATTTACTATGCAATTTGTATTTATGCTTTAACATAACTGTTTTTAATATTATGTCTTTATGCAGGACCGGATTAAGACACTTTGATGCCCTAAGCACTAACTAATTTTGGTGCCCCCTTACACTTGTAATTCAAAATATATAAAACGTACTTATATTTTAATAGATTAAACAGCCAAAGCTGAGTGTGCTATTGGAATAGTCATTAAGCAACTTTGAGGTTCTTTGAGGCTTTGAGATTTTGAAAACAAGAATGAGGTTATGAATGCAATTAACACCAGTGAGAATTGGCAATCAAACTAAGAACTTATGAGCTAGTATCTGTCACTTGTGCTGTTTCAAACGTGTCTAGACTTGTTCAAAATTTGTATAGCTTCCAACTTGTGAACGTAATGTACTTTCTTTTGCAGGATAAATATGATGACACAAGAGAGAACTCACTTTATGAACAGAACATATTCATTTTTCATTAAATTTTGAAAATGGCTATAAATTTAATTAATTTAATAATTTAAATGATAAATTTGGTTATGAAAATATCTGTGGTTCCTTCCCTTCCCTTGATGTCCTAAGCACGTGCTTACTTTGCTTATAGGTTAATCCAGCACTGTCTTTGTGATGCCCTAGTATGTATAATGTATACTCTGACATAATTCAGAATATATCTGTATGTAAGGTTTTACTGAATGATCCACTTAAGTAACTTGGGGTCTATCTGTATAAAAGTATTTTTTTCTACAATTTAATCTATTTTACAAGATCACGATATCAATTTATTCAATAGCCATACTACAATAATAAATATATCAAATATTTATACAGCCAAGCTCTGACTTCAGACAAGATAAGCCAAAGACCCGATTACTGTCAAACTTTCAAGAATTATTTTCTTTGTTAACAGAACAATCTATAAAATTCTTAATTATTATGTAGTTTTTCAATTATTCTGTGCAATTTTTCTCTTATTATGTTAATGTTTAGATTAATAATATTACTGTCAAATATTATATAACAATGAATATATATGTAACTCCGATCAATGGAATTTATTTTATATTAACTAATTTTAATCATACAATAGCAATTCATCAATATATACTGTTTTTGAACATTTCTTAAATTTAATAATCAAACATTAAACAATAAAACTAATCGAATTCAATCGGGGAAAGTTTAACTTTAAATGACCTTTTAGATAGGAGGGGAGAGAAAAGAATTTATAACTTGTCAATCAAACCATAAACAATGCTTTGGGAGAACAAACGATGATAAAACAGATGTACAGACAGCTGTTTGATCATCAGATAGATTGTACAGACAGCTGCAAGGTCCAAATTTAGGGACCTGAGGAAAAATACTATTGTAAAAATATCCTGTCAGTGAGGTCCACCTGCCAATCCCAGTGGAAGAGAGGAGGTACAACTTGACGAAATAAGGTCAGAAGTGAGTTCGCTTCGCGATCCCATTTGGGGTCGCGACCCATAGTTTGAGAAACGCTGCTCTACATATATCTTCTCTGCTACTTATATTTTTAAGAAAAGAAAGAAAGGAAGAGAGGAAGAAAACTCTCTCTCTAGGTATGTTTATGTGTCAGAAGAGTTCCCCTTTTTTGATATTGTTTTATTTGGAATTCTTTAGTTTTGCTAAGTTAACTTTTGCCTTATTTTTGTTCGTTATATATTTCTTAGGTCATTTTTAATTTATGTAAAACCTTATTACTTAAAATATTAAATTTTATTGTTATATTCATAAACTTGTGTTTTCATTTCGATGAATTTCCAACACTTTTGATTCTATTAAATTTTATTGTTATATTCATAAACTTGTGTTTTCATTTCGATGAATTTCCAACACTGGATTCCGAGGACCACTTATCACATGCCTAAATTTAAGTTCTTTTACGGTTCAAATAACTAAAAATGCGTTTGGTGTGAATGCCACAAATTGTCACACCTGGTGTCAGATATATCCTGACTTAACTATCTCCGCTCGATGGTTAAACTCTCTCTTTTCATCAATTGACGCCGCGATCCCACAATAGTGTTGGCTGTAAAAGTTCCAATTTTTATTTTAAAATCTTTTTAATGTCTCTTAAATAATGAATAAGATTCTACTGCAACCTATATTAGCGAAAATTTGTCATCATGAATTATAGACGTTATTCGTTGTGCCAATTAAAAACAAATAAAACAACAAATATTTGTTTTTAAAACAATTTTAAAATGCCAAAAAATTGTTCAAACTGTACATCGTATTAGATTTTCTTTAAATATTTAAAAATTTGTAATCAATCTTGAAACTTTTTGTAGAAAAAAATCATTTACGTAAATAAATTGCTTATACACCAGTTTTCAACGAACATCCGGTTGAGCATGCGCTCTAGAATAACAGGCTAAGTAAGATTCATCCGGCTTGCTTATATTGTATATGTTGTTTGTCGATTTGGTGAAGTAGTCTATAAAATTTAAAAAATGCCGACCTCGTCTTTATCTTATCCCTTAATTGAACACTCCTGAGTTCATTGGTGAAGGTCCCATGTGGGGCAGAAGCCCATTCTCAAGTTTTGGGGCTCGGAATCACGTTATTTATGATTTTCGGCAAAACTTTTATAGATAATCGGATATTTTAAACGATTTTAGATGTATCTTATCATTCCGAATCGAATGCAATCAATTTAAATAAGCTATGATTTACCTTTACGAAGTTAAACGATTTTTTTTACTTACGACAATATATTCGTTCTGAAGCTTGGTAGAATTCTCAGATATTTAAATTTTTACTGTTTTGTATGTAAAACATCCTATTAATTAATTATATTACATTCGATCAATTTTATATTGAATAATAATAAATCAAATATAGAACTTTGAAAATCATCTTTGTCAGTCAGTCGAAAGAGTAAACAGTGATAAATGAAGTGGAGAGAAGGCAAAATTTTATTTTGAATAAGATGTATCTTATCATTCCGAATCGAATGCAATCAATTTAAATAAGCTATGATTTACCTTTACGAAGTTAAACGATTTTTTTTACTTACGACGATATATTCGTTCTGAAGCTTGGTAGAATTCTCAGATATTTAAATTTTTACTGTTTTGTATGTAAAACATCCTATTAATTAATTATATTACATTCGATCAATTTTATATTGAATAATAATAAATCAAATATAGAACTTTGAAAATCATCTTTGTCAGTCAGTCGAAAGAGTAAACAGTGATAAATGAAGTGGAGAGAAGGCAAAATTTTATTTTGAATAATGCCAATTAGTTGAGATTATGTTCTTCACAAACTATTTATAACTTATTAATGATTATATTGGGTAATGAGTTATAATAGTGAAAGTTAGCAACATTAATATTTCGAAGTATTTGTATTCAATCTGATAAATATTTATTCTATGCACGAACAATTAGCAGCACATAAGTAAAACTTGTCCGAAACAACTTTAAAAATCAAAGATTGAGTGTATTAATAAGGCTGTGGCTAGCCTCAAGGCATACAATAAACATCCCGGCATGATCTGTGATTGGTTGTTCCAAGTCACGTGACTGATTGCCGAGAGAATGCTAAATCCTGGCATACCGGAAGAGTGCAAAAATTCTGGCGTGTTGGCAGAGCATCCAAAATCCCGGGAATGATTTCCAGAATTTCTAGAATCTCATGGCCTGTCAAAGGAGAATTAAAATGATGTTAGTTATCAAGGCCGCTGAGAGAGGGTGACATGTGAGACTTTTCTCACGACCCCAGAATCGAAAAGGGCCCGACTGTCGAGCCTCGACGTGTCACATAACGTAAAATTTTGTAACATCCGATAGTTCGCAGTACAGTACTATATAGAAAATAGAGTTTTTGGAAAGCAAATGAACATAATGGATTTAACCTAAAACAACTGATGGCTGGCGCGTTTCAAATAACAGAGGAGACTTTCCTGAGCGTTGCGACAAGGCGAAACATTTTTTTGGTTAACAGATGACGCCAACTTCCTGAAAGGGCTTGTTTCTCCCTGCCACATAGCATTCTGGAAGAATGCTATGTGGCAGGAAGAAACAAGCCCTTCCACAGGTCCATCCCTGCCGAGGGGTCAGCCGAATTGTGGAGGTCGGGGATCAACGAGCCGGACACGGACCCCATGATAAATATTTTGAAGGGGTAGGACCCGAGACTCGAACCCGGGTTCTCCAGAGGGGAAAGCCGAAGCGTTCCACGCGGCCAATCCGGCCGAAATCGAAAACAATTATACACGCTTAAATTACATAATTACATTTAAAAAGCTATCAAGAGGAATATTCATTGACAATATCAATTTGAATTAGTTAGATTAAGGATTGTACCTATTTATCCATGTTCAATTATATTTTTCAATTTTTTTTGGTATATTAATTTCCAAAATTATTAATCTGTCACTTGATTATTTTATGGTGCTACATAAAGATGGCTAACCACGCAGAGCCTTGTCGAGCTCATCGGAACAAAATATTTTCTCCTATTCGATGAAGCCGAATTTTACTTCTTCCTTCGTTCCTTTTCCTGATGGAACGACACACAGCCGCTCTTTCGATTTACCTTTACATTCCACTGCACAAGAGCCCCTCGATAAGTTATCGAGGGACTCTAGGGGATCTTATCGATAAATAATTATAATATTTACACTCAATTGACTGCTTATGATGCACAAATACACCGGTTTCTTTGCACAAAAATGGCGGAAAGAAGGTCACGTGATACCGAGCAGCCTATGGGAGCGCTACGTTGTTGGCAAATGCACCGGAAAATATTGTCGCTACTTTATCCAGTACTTTAGTAGCTGTTTCGAACTGTTTTCGTTAGGAACTAAACAGAAATGTTAAATATATAAATATTGTAGGACGTTTATTAATTAATTCTAATTAATAAAAACTCATTCGACTGTTTGGAGCA
Source organism: Olivierus martensii (assembly GCA_000484575.1). Lineage (NCBI taxonomy): Eukaryota > Metazoa > Arthropoda > Arachnida > Scorpiones > Buthidae > Olivierus > Olivierus martensii. Next base: position 14,508 of record AYEL01058818.1, on the reverse strand, counting down.
AACATTACCCATTTTGTAGAATTATTTATAAAGAAACATTTTTGAACAATCGTAAAGTTTCTCATTAATAATATAGATGCATGGTCGGCTGGATTGGCTGCATGGAAACGCTTCGGCTTTTCACTCTGGAGGACGTGGTTCGAGTCTCGGGTCCCACCCCTTGAAAATATTTATCATGGGGTTCGGGCCCGGCCCCGCAGGGGTGGGCAGCCTGTGGAAGGGCTTGTTTCGCCCCGCCACTTAGTACTTTTACTGAGTGGAAAGTGGCGTCATCTGTTGACAAAAAAATATATATATTTGGATGCATTGTGATGTATTATTTAAAAAATGTTGGTTGTTCAGCTTGATTGATTCAAGCAAGTTTTAAAATTCGAACTGAGAGATGAAGGAAACAATGCTGTGACCTTATGAATTCGTCAAAATATATTTGCATGCATTGTGATGTATTATTTAAAAAATGTTGGTTGTTCAGCTTGATTGACTCAAGCAAAAGTTTTAAAAATCGAACTGTGAGATGAAGGAAACAATGCTGTGACCTTATGAATTCGTAAAATATACAATCTCATATCTATTATACCTATTATAACATCATACGTGACTTTGTAAAACGCCCAGAGGCGGATTTAACGGCGCGCGCCCGGGGTTCCGACTTTGGGGGCCGCAAAACCCCAACTTTACATATTTTTCTAATGCAATTATAATTACGTACAAGTTTCAATCATTAGTAAAATATGCTTATATTCGCTTATTTTCATTAACAACCAAAGCCCAAATATAATGACAGACAATTACCGTATGCCGAATATAAATAGTAACTGGCAACATGCAGAAAGTATGTAGTAACCTACTTCACCTTTTCTACTCAAAATATAAATATCACATGATATGTTTTATTTATTTGGCAAAAATACATATTAACCATAAAAATATGGTAAATATGTATTTTTATTCCCTTGATTCTCTATTTTTTTTTAACGGCCCCAATACTTTCTTCTGCGCCCGGGGCCTCAACCAGTCTTAATACGCCACTGAAAACGCCCCAAGGCAAATATCACATATCACGAGAATCATAATGATTTTAGAGAAAATCATGCATGAAAATAATGATTCGTTTATGAAACAAGGACGAACTTTTCACTATTTTCTTGTTGCCAAACTTTACAGTCCGCGTATTATCGGAAAGTAAAAGTTTGGCACAGAAAAGATCTTTTAAAAATGTCTATAGATGATGATGCAAGCAAATGCCACAAATTTTTTAACATTTGCTTTTAATTTTTAACCTTGCAATTATAACAAATATAGTACTTTGCAAGGTAAGTATAAAAGCTGAATGCATTAGTTCAGAAAAATCAGTCTAACTCAAAAAATAATGATTTTGTTCAAATGATTAGGTGTATCAATATAAATATTAAAATATTAATTTTTTATATGTTCACGATCCACTGAATAATGGTACAGAAAAAACTTTTCTTTGCTATGATATATAAAAATAATCAGAAAATTAACGTGCCTTCATATTTGGTATTAATTTTAAAAGAGAGAAAAAATAATATTTTAGAATCAGGTGAGTTGTCACGCCACATCATCAAACCTTGGAATACAAGTTCTTGAAAGTTTTAAGAGAATTCTTAGTAGTCATACAATCGACTTATCTTGCATTGATCATTTTCCTTTACATATCTATAGAATTAATGAGAAGTAAAGTTTGAAAAATAAATTAAAAATCAAAGTGAAAGATGGCGTCGATTTGCGTCTTCGCTGACGTTAGTCATAGTCATAACGCAAGATCTTTCAGAGAAAATGCGAGGCCCAGGACCACTAATATTTTTGAGGACCTTCAGATGAAAGACAAAATTTACAAGTATACAGTGGCAAATGTACAAGAAAAGCGAAAACTTTAAATTTTAACAAACACTGAAGCTCGAACAATATAAAAATACGAAAATATTTTTTTTTTCTAAATATTGAGTTATAAATTGAGGTCAATAAAATCTTAAAGCACGAGGCATCCGCCCGTCTTGTCCCCCTCTTATAGCCACTGGTCATATACAAAATTTACAAGTATACAGTGGCAAATGTACAAGAAAAGCGAAAACTTTAAATTTTAAGAAACACTGAAGCTCGAACAATATAAAAATACGAAAATATTCTTTTTCTAAATATTGAGTTATAAATTGAGGTCAATAAAATCTTAAAGCAGGAGACATCCGCCCGTCTTGTCCCCCCTCTTATAGCCACTGGTCATTGTCATAGTTATTATTTAGTTTTGAGTGTTTTACTTGTCGTCATTATTGCTATATTAAAAACATAGATGTAAAAAAATAAAATATTAATTCCGAATGATTAGTGTTTATGATAAAATATAATTCAACGTCGAGTTAAAAAATTATATAGCGAAATAAAACTTCGCGTCGCTATATAATTTTTGACTCCCATCCTTCACCATCCAGCCCCCTCCCGTCGAGTCAAAAATTATATAGCGAAATAAAACTTCGCGTCGCTATATAATTTTTGACTCGAAGTTTGAATTATATTTTATCATAAACACGTAGTCATTGTCGGCCTGATTGGCTGCGTGGAAACGCTTCGGCTTTCCACTCTGGAGGACCCGGATTCTAGTTTCGGGTCCCACCCCTTGACTGGCCCCACCCCCTTAGTAATCTCCCTGATTGGAAAGGGAGCGTAAAATATGCAAAAAACTACCTATACAACAAATAAATTCAGAGATATCGATTTTTTAAAACTTCGAATCGTTGCTTTGATCACCCATCATTATGTAAGGGGATCTCATAAAAATTCTTATAGCCAATAAGGAAAATGTTGAGAGAAGTTTGAATACTATCTGATGTTTTGATCTTGCGTTTGTCTACTTTAAAACTTCGAATCGTTGCTTTGATCACCCATCATTATGTAAGGGGATCTCATAAAAAGTCTTATAGCCAATAAGGAAAATGTTGGGAGAAGTTTGAATACTATCTGATGTTTTGATCTTGCGTTTGTCTATAGCCACATAGTATTCTACCTGAATGGAATGTGGCGTCATCTGTTGACAAAAAAAAAACACGTAGTCATTCGGAAGTAATGCCTTATTTTTTTACATCTATATTTTTAATATAACAATAATGACGTCAAGTAAAACGTTCAAAACTAAACAATAACTATGACACATGACTATGACTAACGTCTTCGTGTCGCTATATATAAGGGGGCGTTTGTCTACAGATAACAAGTATATGACGTAGAGGGATTAAAAGAATGACGAATATAAGAAGAAGAAATAATATAATAATAGAAAATAATATAAAAAATGGTTATAAGAAGATTAATAGATTACTGTTATAATGAAAGCATAAAAAATGAAAGAAAACTTCATAAGGATTAAATACAGCATTCTTCATCTTTGATTAATAGAAATTAATAAGGAAATTTTTATTAAAACCTTGAAAACCGAATAAATCTTGATTTATTAGCAATTAAAATGATTTCATATTGTGCTTTTTTTGGATTTAAACTTTAGAAAACAAATTAAATGTTGTTAAGTCTATAAAAATTATTAATTAAGCTATTCATATTACGCAATTTGATTTACTTTATTCAATTGGTAGTTTTCGCAAAGAAGAGTCGGCCGGGTGACGTATAGTCGAAAATTTATCACCTGAAATATCTGGATTTAATATCCGGGTACCTATCTGCAGATTCTCTTAGGATCAGTCCGGATTACTAAACCCATTCTTCATTTTTTCTATTAAAAGGGCTTACTGATAGGTTTAATCCTTTGAGAAACGAAGGATGAAGTAGAAGTATAAGAAAACACAAGAAAAGAGAAAAATATCCAAGCAGAATAAGTGTAGTAGGCCATTAGCAGGAAACAGAGACCACCATTCGTTTTTTCTGTATGGTTTCACTAAGGCTGAACTCGCACGAACCACAGCACGACCACAAAACGGTGGTTACTATGTGGTTGGGTTGTGGTCGAAATCAACCACTCGCGAACCACTTATATGCGCAGTCGGTAACGGATTGTGCATATATACGCGCAATCCGTTACCGACTGCTGGTTGACAGGAAGCGCTGTCGGCGGCTAGTGGTCGGTATATCGCACTGGGTGAGTTGCGCTCGACCATTGATGACCACAGTTTTGTGGGTAATATCGACCACAAGCTGCGACAGCCATTGAAACCGACTTCAGTTTAGTACTCCGAGTTAGATTATGCGTTTCTATATTGATATAATTATAATTCAAACCATCCACAAGCTACCACCGTTTTGTGGTCGTGGTGTGGTTGTGTTGTGGTTCGTGTGAGGTAAGCCTAAGCGGCAATGCGTTTCACAATCATGGACTGATCACATCTTGATGCAGTCGCCTGAGATCAGTGTTTTTCAACCCATTTTTAATTTCATGGCACACACGAACAAACTTTTGTGGCACACTTAAATTATGATGATAAAAAAAATGTTGCTTATGCATATATATATTTTTATTATATTATACATACGTTTATTATAACAATGATATACTCGTATAAGCAATTTAAAGAGATTTTAATTTTGATATGTACACTTATTGTGCTTTGGACTTCTTTCGAAAATAATTTAATCAATGATCTTCAAAAATTTTCGCGGCACACCGGTTGAAAATCACTGCCTAAGATGAATGTTAAGGGTAAGTTTAGGTTAGTTTAGCCACCATATCACACAAACAAATATTTTATCTGGCATCACTCATTTATAGAGACCATTACAATCTGGCCAACACCCATGATGGGATCAGCCGGAAGATTGAAAGATGGCGTTCAACTGACCCGTCCTAATAAACTGGATGTATGAAACTGGACTTGAGTCTGGATCTTCTTGGGTGGTAAGCCACAGCTTTACCACACGAGCATCCCCTCCTGCGAGGAATCCTCCTTGACATGGCAGGCGGACTTTCCGGCTGACCTCTACATGAATATGGGATTTCTGGAGAGCACTGGAATGGCTTCCCGCTAATAACCTCCGAGTGGAAAGAAGCCTTAATCAATACAGGAAATAAATATCATTTATTATCTACGAAAACAATGGTTATCTTAAAAGGAAAGAAAGAACAAAATCATTATGAAATATTTTGTGAAATAAAAAATTTTTAAAGGTGCAAGGAAAATTGATCTAAAGATATGATTGAAAGTTTAAAATATAAAATAATTTCTGCATTATACATAATTATTAGAAGTAATTAATTGCATAATATTATTTATAGTTTATGTATTAAATTTTTAAAAAATTTTAAAAATCTTTTCAGTGCAGTACAATACTGTATATATTTAATATACAGTATTGTAATAATATACAGTATTGTATTTAATATACAGTATTATATAATTTAATGTAAATATATGTATTTATGAAACAATATCTGGCAACAAAACTATTTGAAAAACGTATTTTGTGATCATTTTTTATTAATTATTTTCATAAATTATAAAAAAATGTCAGATATTATTATTATTTTTTAATAAAAATTGATTTATTAAAAATGGCATTAACAAATATCATTAAAGGTACTATTATACATTAAATGCATTTTTACAAGTTACAGTGAATATGTGTATTGCACGTAGTTAAGTTTATGGATAAAATATGAATCAAAGCTTTCTCGTGATCATTTTTTATTAATTATTTTCATAAATTATAAAAAAATGTCAGATATTATTATTTTTTAATAAAAATTGATTTATTAAAAATGGAATTAACAAATATCATTAAAGGTACTGTTATGCATTAAATGCATTTTTACAAGTTAAATATGTGTATCGCACGTAGTTAAGTTTATGGATAAAATATGAATCAAAGCTTTTTCGACTATTTATTTTACAGATTGTGAGCAAACCCCAAAGAACTAAAAAAAATTATGTACATTGCTTAGTCAGTAAACTGGAATGAGCTTTTTCGACTATTTATTTTACAGATTGTGAGCAAACCCCAAAGAACTAAAAAAAAAAATTATGTACATTGCTTAGTCAGTAAACTGGAATTGCATTCAAAAAGAATGCAAAGGTCGGCATGAAATTCAAACTACCTTATATCCAGAGCCGGATTAGCATTTTTGGGGACTCCATCCGGTAAGCTCAGCTCCTACGAAGCAGGTGAAAACCTTTCTGCATTAGACTGTACATTGATTAGTCAGTAAACTGGAATTACATTCAAAAAGAATGCAAAGGTCGGCATGAAATTCAAACTACCTTATATCCAGAGCCGGATTTGCATTTTTGGGGACTCTAGGACGAGCAAGGTTTTGTGGCCCCTAAAAATTCAAATCAGCTACCTCAAATTTTAAAGGCTCCTTATAACTTATAAGGAACCTTTCATTTTACTTTCTATCTAGCACTTTAATAAAAACCCAATTTTTCTTATTTAAAAGTTTATAAAAATTGAAAACTGATTGATAGTTTTGGGGCTGCTAGCATAAAGCAGGATGTGATCATACTTATAGCATCATTCCGATCCTGGGCAGCTGCCTGGTTGCAGATTTATTATATCTGTGCCTTATAAAAGAAAATCAGAAAAAAGCGAGAACAATCAAAACTTGCATTATCTCTTTAATATACATATATAGTAAATAAAAGGATAAACGATATAAATATTATCGAATGAATGCTATTTAGAGCATTCATATCTAACCAATAGTGATGTAGATAGCATCAAATGTACGTTATTCTAGTTTGTTTTATAAGGCATAACTTTTAGATATTGGCTCCAGGTTTCATATAACACGGACTCAAAAAACGCAATATACATATATAGTAAATAAAAGGATAAACGATATAAATATTATCGAATGAATGCTACTTAGAGCATTCATATCTAACCAGTAGTGATATAGATAACATCAAATGAACGTTATTATAGTTTGTTTTATAAGGCATAAATGTTAGATATTGGCTCCAGGTTTCATATAACACGGACTCAAAAAACATGTCTTTTTTTAGAAACCTATCTACCGTGTTATACGGCGAATTGCCTGAATATTATAATGATAAGCAGAAAACATTATCAATGCAGGATAAACACTCCTAGGATAAATCGGGTATTACATATGCTTTCTGCTTATCACTATAAGGATCCCAGTATTTTTAATTCAATAGTTTGAAAGTTGATTCTGCTTTTTTCCATCTGTTAGCTTCGCCTTAGTTTAAATTATCTGTAAAACGATGTTTCATAACCAATGTTCTTAATTGAATCCCATTATACGGCGAATTGCCTGAATATTATAATGATAAGCAGAAAACATTATCAATGCAGGATTAACACTTCTAGGATAAATCCGGCATTACATATGCTTTCTGCTTATCATTATAAGGCTACCGGTTTTTTAATTCAATCATTTGAAACTGGATTCTGCTTTCTTCCATCTGTTAGCTTTGCCTTAGTTTAAATTATCAGTAAAACGATGTTTTCATAACCAGTGTTCTTAATTATATATTTTTTTTAGCTACTATTGCATATTTAGAAAGTTTTAAAGTGTAGATAATTAAACTGCAAACAAGGTTATATTGCTAAATATAAATATAGACAAATGCCTAATTTCATTTTGAAATTCTGAAATTTGCGACTGTTGAGTAACATTCATTTGATGCTATCTACATCACTACTGATTAGATATGAATATTTTCCTAGTTTGTTTTATAAGGCCTAACATTAATATATTTTGAGGTAAATAAATTTACATTCAAGGGATTTCTTTTACACTTTCAACACTAAAAGAATAAGGAAAACAAATTTTGTTTTCTATTTTTATTTTGTTTTTTTAAAATTTCAGAATTTCAAAACCAAATTAGGCGTTCGTCTATATTTATATTTAGCTATATAACCTTGTTGCAATTTGATTATCTACACTTTAAAACTTTCTAAACACGCCATAGTAGCTAAAAAAAGCAATATAATTATCGTACCCCGCAATCTTCGTACTGAGAGTAGTGACCTAACTCCATAATTATAGGGTATTTTGATAATCCGAATAAATAAAGGAGTTGAAGAGAGGCCGTAGTCCAGGGAGTTGGGCCTCTCTTCAAATTCATATATTGTTCCACCAGAGGGCAGGTTACAAGAAGCTGTACGAGAAAGATGGCGTCGAGCAGTGAGTAGATAGGTTCTTAAAAAAGCAGTGTTGTGAGAAACCGTGTTATATGAAAGCCGTGTTGTGTGAAACCGTGTTATATGAGACCTGGAGCCAATACCAAAAAGAAAGTTACGTTCCAAAATCAATTAAAAAACAAATAACTTTCTTTAAATCCACATAAGAAGCTTAATGTTTATTAAGAATATTAATAACACGAAATATAATAAATATGCATATATGACACACAAAAAAATACGAAAAACAAAAAAGATAAGAAAAAAGTATTGTATACAGCAGGGCCGCCGAGAGAAATTTTCGGGCCCGTGACAAGTGTGTGATCCGGAACCCAGCATCACTTTGCTTTAATAAAAAAAGCCATGTAAAACATTAAACATTTATTTAAAAAGTGTACAATAAATTCAAAATTCGATACATCATGCAGTTTATAAAATAATTTATTTTGGCAGGACTGCTTTGGGTGGTAGACAGTGCGCTCTGGCGGCGGCTTGCAAACTATCGGATACGTTATGTGACACGTCAGAGCCTGATGGTCGGGCCCTTTTCGATGCTAAGGCCGTGACAAAAGTCTCGGATATCACCCCCTCTCGGTGGCACTGGTACACAGCCTATGCACATTCATCTAATAAGAAAACGTTTTTCTTTTAACAATATCAGCTTCACTTACTGAACTTTTTCTGCATTTAAAGTTTGTGTATATTCTGCTTTCTTTATAAAATCTGTAATCTAATCCGCTACAAAACAATCGTTCCTTAACAAACCCCCCAAAAAATTTATGAATAAAAAAATTTGGTTTTCTATTTCACATTCCTCTAAAGAAGAATAAAATAAATTTTATATCAAAAAATCGAACGTTTGGTACATAAAATACTTAATGGTTGACAATTTCAAATCGAAATCGAAAATAGACTGCATATCGATCTCTCACCGCAAACTAGATAAATTGCATTTATGACTAATTTTAGCAAAGTATTTCCCAATGATTGCATTTTATGTTATTGTGTGTCCATAGTGTATATTTACAAAAATTACTGAAAATGTTTTGTGTTGTAGGAGAATAAATGTAATTTTCTATATATTTTAAGTAAAACCGTGTTATTCGACGGTTTCTGCAACTTTCTAATCCTGTTAAAACCGAAACCGTGTTGTAGGAAACTGTATTATTCCAGAATACCTGTAATATAATCCTGCATTGCCATTGATTATGTAATCACATGCAAATCGGCATTTCATACTCAATAGCTGAATGCTCATAGTGAAGTTGTGCAATTGCGCTAGTGTAATCAACAACGATCGTTGATAATCAGTGATATACGTGATGGGATTCCGAATGTGTAAAACTCGGACGAGATGATGAGATCGGCTTCTTTATCATTATTTAAGGTAACAAACCACACTTTGCAATTTAGATAATCAGAAGATCCTAATCGTGAAATATCGGATGTTTATTAATCTATTCTTGCTTTAAGAAAAAATAAATAAATAAATTACAAAAAAAAACAACTCTCGCGCTAGAAAATAGCTTTATAAAAATTATTTTTTTTATATATTTTTCATTCTGAATGTTTAAATCGAAACAGACAATACATGAAAAAAAAAATCATTCGAAAAATTAGCTTTATTTATACGATAAAATATAATAAGTCATAGACACAATTTTAAAAATTAAAACAACATTTATTTGTTTACTTTAACAGAACCATGACGTAATCTGAATAACGAATTTAAAAAATCAAACAATTATAAACCAATCGTCATTCATTCCGGTGTTTACGTATCTCCGACGCTTTTCCAAAAGACGAGCTACCAATAGTCAGGAAAGATTTGTCATCTCGATGATGACGTCATGGATGAGTAAAATCGTTGCCAAACGCAATTGGGCGATTTCACGTGGTTATAACACCCGTGTGTTCCGCAGATCGGCATTTGTTGTTGTGTTGGTGGATAGGTTAAAAGAGAAAAGCAGAATATCGCACTTGATAAAAAATATTGAATCATTTCCGATAAAATCGCACTATTTTGGAAATCGATAGTTAATCGGTATTAAGTGCTCTAACGAAGCGGATCGATTGGTGAGTTTGAAAAATTCTCTTTAACGTTATAGGATTGTATCCTGTTTTTTTATATCATAAAAAGGGCGAGTTCCAAATCTCAACAGACTAATCAGTGATGAGTGATCAAGCCAATCAGTGTTGAGTTAATCAGACAAGTTTCTTGCTGATTGGTTCTGATCACTCATCACTGATTACTCTGTTGAGATTTGGAACTCGCTCAAAATTATAGATTTAATATAATATTTTTGTAATTATTAATCACTTATAAATTCGTAAGAAAATAATTCGTTTCTTGCAATTCATTTATTATTTCTAACTTTTAAATTAAGAATACAGTGGACTCTCGATTTTACGAACTCGTAGAGATCCCCAAAAAAGTTCGTAATTGAGAATACCATTAATTAACATTAGAGACTTTTTTTGGATAAAATAAATAATTCGTAAATTGGAGGTTCGTAAAAACGCGAGTCCACTGTATTTATTAGTCTACACCAGATCTACACATATTTACAATAATATGGAATATAAATAGAGCGTAAATTCACAACACGAGTGCAAAATACAAGTGCGTGGGTTAACGCAGTGGTGCGCAAACTATTTTCATTTCCGACCCCCATTTTGTGTAAAATTTTGTCGCCACCCCTGGATAGACAGTAGACGTTTTTTTAATCATCAACGTAATTAAAGTGAAATTCTTTCTGGAATTTGCGCCATTAGTGAAAACTGAACCATTAGTGCAGTTTGTCCAGTATATTATAAACATCGATGGATATTATTAATATTTTTTTAATAAAATAATTTATTATAAATTGAATTAATAAATAGCATTAAAGTAACTGTTAAACATTAAATGCATTTTTACAAGTTAAATGTCAAGTTATAAGTAGTTATGTGAATCGCACTCATGGAGTTATATACTAACTGGAGTGACTGCTCTAATGATCTGTTGACAGAAAAACGAATCCATTGACAGTCATATTTTTGAATGGATCACATGAGGTGGATTGTTCGCTAAATATAACATTTCTTGCTATTTGTAGTGTGTTATTTCTGCTTTATTGCATTATGGGTATATATTTTTATCATATGAATATGAGAGTGAACAAAAACCAGGTGATAAAGTTATAGCTTTCATAGGTGAGAAAATAGTATATTTTATTATTTTTAATATGGTGTGATAAAATCCGACGATATAGCAATCCGACATACTTTATCTATATATAAATAGGTTTCCTCAGCCTGAAATTCTTTCTAAATAGGTTTTGCTATTAGACGAAAATAAAGTATAGCCAGTTTTGTAGAAAGCATTTTATCGAAGATTAAATCAGGCCAAGTGGAGAAAAGTAACTATTTAAGGTAGATGCAGACTCTTCCATATTTGACTTTTCAAGCTATTTAATAAAAAAACGAAGTGTTTCAAGAGAATATTGGTGAAACTAGCGTGGATTTCTCAACTTCTACATTCATTACTCAGGTTTGTTTTGCAACGTAAATTTATTGATAATCATATTTACACAATAATTTGCAATTTTGCAATAAAATACATTTTTTTTAATTTTGCATGTTTTACGCCCCTTTTCCAATCAGGGAGGTAACTAATGGAGCGGGGGCCAGTTCCAACCACGGACTGCACCCATACTCTTGGAGGGGAGCCGGATGGTGAAGGACGGGGATCACCGGGCCAGGCCTAGTGATCCCGTGATAATATCAAAGTTTAAATATTCTGATTTTTTATTTTTAATAGAAAGAAATATCACAACCGGCGGCCGGATGGCCGAGTGGTAACGCGTTAGCGTGCCACGCTGGAGAACCCGGGTTCGCGTCCCGAATTTTTTCGGGGTACTGGGCCCGGCCCGGTGATCCCCGTCCTTCATCATCCGGCCCCCCTCCACGGGTGGGGGTGCAGCCCGTGGTTGGAACTGGCCCCGCCCCCTTAGTAATCTCCCTGATTGGAAAGGGGCGTAAAATTTGCAAAACACTAAAACAAAATATCACAAACTATTGACATGAGAGGATTTTTTGCATTTTTACGCCTGTTTCCAATTAGGGAGATTACTAAGGGGCGGGACCAGTTCAACCACGACTGCACTCAGAAACGTGTAGGGAGCCGAATGGTGAAGGGAGGGATCGCCGGGTCGGACCTGAACCCCGAAAAAACTTTTCAGGGGATATCAGACCCGGGGCCTCCTGCTTGGTAAGCCAATGCATTACCACTCGGCCATTTGGCCGCCATTATTAGGATTTGACCATCATACTTACTAAAACAAATGAGATACGTCTGACCACCAAAAGAAAGTGGCGGACGGCTTGGTTTTCTAATAAAGAGGTCGACTAACTTTCAACAATGAATACAAATCCAACTGCATCTACAGAATTACTTATTCGTATTTCAAAGGAACTTCACCTAACTCTACAGAATATTATTATGAGAATTTTACATATATAATATTTTACAATTGGATATTTACATTAATTTGAAGAGATACTAAAATCACTGGACATAGAAATCGTTCGCATACGAGTCGAGTCGAAAAGGGGTCCAGTAAAAGAAGTGGTAGTTCGATGATGTGTTTGACCTTTTATACTATACGAGGTCGAGGTTAACTCATCTCGTGCTCACCGTTGTTGCCACGAAGACGGTCGCCTCACTAACATTGAGCAGGCAAACAAGTATGAAGTAAATCCAATATTCATAAGTGGTCGTTTTATCTTCTGATATAACTATTTGGATGGAGAAAATAAGGTTGAAATCCTTAAATACGTATACATAATAGCTGGAAGATAGCTGATGAGACAATGGAGTAGGATTGATGCAAAATCACGTGCGGCTCATCAATGTCGTGGTCCAAGATCTGGATCTCGAACTTTGTTAAAACATCAATATCCTATCCATTAAATATATTTAGCAGTCTACACATTAATATTTACAATAATATGAAATTCATAATGGAGCTCAACTTGACAACACTAGTGCAGAGGGTTAAAGGTCCACTCGGAGACTAGCCGAGAAACGATGAAAATCCACAGATGCGAAAATCACCTGGTGAAAAGTACTGGTTGAAGCTATTTTTTGAAAGTACCGCCGTTGATGTTCTCCAAGATAGAGTCTCCATCTAGAGGACGTTTTGGCGACACAGATGATAAGAAGTTCTTATTAATTTTGAAATGTTTTTTTATAAGATTGAATTTCTACTCGTTATAATGTCTCTTAATCGCATCTTTTTTGCTATTAAAATATCTTTTTTGCTATTAAATTTTTTCTATAATATTTTTGTATTGTTCCCTTACTAAATTTTGGAATATGAAAAAATTCTCTTCAAATATTTAGTTCGTCCATTTATTTAAAATATATTTTTTGTTTTTGTGAAATAAAGTTTTTACAGTATTTTTTGACTAAGAAAACAAAATTTATTTTAAAGCAGAATTTTTCCACAGCATAATTAAGGCTCTTATTTTACTACTTAAAATTCATTGTCTAATTTTTCATATAGGTTGTTTATTTTATTAAAAAAATTGATCTCTATATCGATAAATTGCTTTATTTTAATAAATTAATATGACTTTTTAAATGTCACACATTATTTTCACTTTTACAAATTAAGCAATAAAATATATATAATGAATATTTATATTTATTGTTAAAAACAATTCAATTCACTTGACATATTTTTAACGAATGGATATAATCCTTTTTTTACTATAAAAATATGAGCTATTGGAGGTCATGAACCTTTTATTTTACTACTAGTAAACCCGTTGCAGCTACGGTTGCAAAAAAATAACATATTGTGATCAGTGAATGAGTATCTTCTTCCAGAAAGCAAGCATTCCAGTCGGACATATCGCGCCATCTATCGAATAAAATTATAAAGTTTTGTTGATATTTAAATTTTATTAGAATAGGTATTTTAAAAAATATTTAATAGTCACAAATTCTAACAAGGGGAGGTAGTCTCAGACATTCGGGTCACCGATTTTTCTGAAATTTTGCATACTTGTAGTAGTCCCCTAGGACAATATAATGTGTGAGCAATACAGTGCACTACTTAAGCATTGTAAAATCGCACGAGAAGTTTTGTATTGAGTTCATATATTCTAAAATTTAACACGAGAAGTTTCGTATTGAGTTCATATATTCTAAAATTTAATTAAATTCCGCAAGTCTCGGTAGCGAAGTGGTTGAAGATTTGGTTTCAGAATTGCGTAATCGCTGGTTCAATTTTTAGCTCTGACAAATTTTTTTATTTTTATTTATTTATTTTATTATTATTATTTTTCTTTTACATTGTTTTATATAAATACAGTTATTTATATTTTTTTATTTGTTTTAAATATTTTATG
>AYEL01058808.1:0-28072 GCA_000484575.1 Olivierus martensii | reverse complement strand
GATTGCCAACTACGACGGAGAAGGTGGAAGAAAGTTAGCTTTTAAACTAAAATATAATACGTTAGCATATAGGAAAATAACGATAAATAAATAATAGAGTGCATAATAAAATAAAAATAGGATAAGTCAAAGTTAACTTCTTCACATATTTATAATATTTTTTTTTAATATAGTGGTTTAACAGACTATAATATCATAACAGAAATATTCTAATGAAAATACAACAATTCTTCCATGAAATTAATCATCTTGATTGCTTTAGCACGGTGTTGTCCAATTATAATGAACCCGAGGGCCATAGCTATGTTTACTATACGGAGGGTCGCAGATTGCTTTAGCACGGTGTTGTCCAATTATAATGAACCCGAGGGCCATAGCTATGTTTACTCGACATACGGAGGGTCGCAGTTTACAAAAAAGGGAGGAGAGACTTTAGCATTTGATACACTATTAGTGTTTTTGCCCGGTTCTGTGGTCGTTACGATAACGTTAAAATCACGTGAAAGACCATCTGCTCTTGCGTGGTCTTACCGTAGGACGAATAACGTTAACGACCAACGTTATATCTCGAGATATAGCGGGAAGTTTATTTGGGTAACGTTATGGTAGCTGAACGTCTTAGATTTTCTGTGAGCAATAATCTCACTATTCTACACGAAATTATTGCTGCAAATCCATATGAATTTCCAAAACTGTGGAAGGAAATCCAACAGAAAACTATTGTAGCGTAGGGAAGAAACTTCTCTTCGAGCGGTGAAGGAACGTGTCGACTACTATTTGAAATTATGGCAGAGAAAAGATAGAATTAATTTAAAAAGTAAATTAATATTTCACATATAAAATGAGACTTCTTAAATTTAGAATATCTAAATTAGAAAGTCGTTTAAAAAACTAAACTAGCTAAATCTCTAAACCTTCGCGTCGCATCGGATCCATGAAAAGCGATTTCACCATTCTCGGATTCCAGTAAAATCGATGATCGAATTTTGTATCAAGGTTGAAGTAAATGTTTTATCGTAGGAGTAAACTTTTCAAAAGAGTTATGTCCTACTAGTGCAGATGATGAGATGTAAGTAATGGACATAGACGCGACGCGAATGGATGATTGAATTCTATCGTCATTCTATTCAAACGTTTTAATATCAGAAGATGGTAACAAAATGTTTTGAGAATATCACTCCATTGAATTTGAGATTTTCGGGTAATTTCTCACAGTTCAAATTTAATTTGCAGATCAGGAACCAAAGAATAACATATAAAGAAACGACAAAATTCTACTGGAAATTTCGGACACGGCACTAAAAAAACACCTAAACTAAATCTGCCATAATTCAGAGATTTTTTAAAGGTATGTTTTCGCTGATTTAATATATTAATTAAAATAGCGTCATCAATATCGCTCCACACTACCAAATGCAGCAACAGTTAACAATTCTTCCATTGTTGCGCGACGCGAGGATTTACCGTGAGCAAAATGTCTTGAAAACTAATGTACGTTATCAGCTTTTACTGTATTCGGTCACGTAATTTTAAGGTTTAGAGTAACCGGTAAACGCTATGGCAAAAAAACGCAAAAATATAACTCTTTTTGGAAATCAGATAGCGTCATCAATATCGCTCCACACTACCAAATGCAGCAACAGTTAACAATTCTTCCATTGTTGCGCGACGCGAGGATTTACCGTGAGCAAAATGTCTTGAAAACTAATGTACGTTATCAGCTTTTACTGTATTCGGTCACGTAATTTTAAGGTTTAGAGTAACCGGTAAACGCTATGGCAAAAAAACGCAAAAATATAACTTTTTTTGAAACCAATTTTATTTCCAGATTAACAAACCTTATTACAAAATTATATTTACCAGATTTTGTTAACATGCTTATTAGATGCAAAGCTATAAAATACAAACAGTTAAAAAATATTAAAAAAGTATGTATGTACAGTACCTATTTAATATAATAAATGAGGGCGGGCAGCAGCATTTACAAGGGCTGGATATTTACATCCATTCCTGTTGTAGCTATCCGCAGAATATGTAAAAGAGAAGAATCTCCAAGGCAGGTTCTGAATCGATTCTTAACTATCTTCCTGTTATAAAATGCACTTTCATACGAATAAGTACTACCAAATGTTGATATTACTTTCCGACCAAAATCACAAAAGTTAGGAAAACGTTCATTAAACAAAGCAGATGATACCTATGTGATTTGTTATGAAAAAGTCATTTTCCCACCGCTACTAATATACTCGATTTTCATTTTCTATTTTACGCTTTTTCTCACTCATTTCACAAATGCAACGAACTCACGATAAAATAAAAATTAAATTAAATTAAAACGTAAAATAAAATTAAAACAGAATCTCACAATAGCGGTCACACAATTACTGAAATGGTGAGTATTAGAAACCAAAAATAACTAAAATACAGTCACAATTCAAAACTTTAAATTGAAATAGCTAAATTTCAATTTTGAAAGTCATAAAAATCAATAATCTAAATTCAATCAATAATAATTTTAAATTTCAATTGACGTGATTGACAGTCTTATAAAATGTGATGTCATTGATAGCTTGTTGATCATTAAATAATTACTAATAATAAAGAAAGTCATCGATAGATTGTTGATCATTAAATAATTACTAATAATTAAGAACGGTTCAGTGGACTGCTATTAGTGCTTTAATCCAATGAACTAATTAATTAATTGAGTTAATATAATTCAATTTTAGGGTCTTAAAAAAAGTAATAAATAAAAGTGAAAAAAACATTAAAAAGTAATGTTATATCACAAATCGTGAAAGCCTCGCGGGTCGCACAAAATGGCTTAGCGGGCCGCCTTTTGGACAGCCCTGCTTTAGCAGATTAAAATTTCTTTAAACTGTGAATGGTCAATATATACATTAGACAGGTGGTCACTATACAGAACAAAAATATCGTGAAAGCCTCGCGGGTCGCACAAAATGGCTTAGCGGGCCGCCTTTTGGACAGCCCTTCTTTAGCAGATTAAAATTTCTTTAAACTGTGAATGGTTAATATATACATTAGACAGGTGGTCACTATACAGAACAAAAGTATCATTACATCCTATGGGAAACAAACCAGCTTTTGAAATTTGGTCACTGCCAAAGTTGTCATTTTAACAGGTTTCACTGTATATACTGTATACTGTAAATATAAGAGTACTTAATTGTAAGCATAATTATTGTGGAACTAAAAGGTGTTTCTGCAGTACTTTCATAAAAGTACTCACCTGTTCTATGATTTACAAAAATAAGAAAAAAAGTTAATATATATGAGTACTTAATTGTAAACATAATTATTGTGGAACTAAAAGGTGTTTCTGCAGTAATTTCATAGAAGTATTCACCTGTTCTATGATTTACAAAAATAAGAAAAAAAAGTTAAAGCAACTTCGCAGGAACAAATTTTTAATAAACCGTTTTATTAAAGCTTGTAACTGTGATAATGTTTTGATTTTTTTTCTTTTGATAATGTTAACCAATCTAAATTCAAATGCTAGTATAAAAAAAACTAGATAATTTTAAAATGGAATAATTGTTATTGAAATAGTTAATTGTTCCATTGTTAATTATTGTTATGGCCGAAATCTAATACCATTCGAGATTATGAAACTTCACCTAATTCGTCTTGTCATAAAAATACAATCAAGAATTCGTAGTACTCTCACTAGGATTCGTTACGCCAGACATGTCCAGATTATTCTAAAGGTTTGTTTTACGCTCAACAGTCATATCGCGATTTACTAACATTTGCCATATAAATAAGTTATAATCAGTTCTTTGAAGAGATTATTAATTAAACTTACCGAAATGTTTTTACACGCATGCGTTTTAAGTTTCTGCAGATGGAACAGCAGACGACAAAAATTTTCGAAAATGTATTTTGTGCTTTAATTTTCGCGTTTATTATAAAATTCGTCTGCAGAATTAAAATATTTTAATTAAAGCGAAATATAGTTTTATGTTATTTCATACACTTTTACAGTTAAAAAAATCGTAATTACACTAGAGAGCTGGCAATATTGATTTGATTTCTTTTATAAACAATACAGTACTAACTGCAGTTTGCTCAATATATTAAGCACAGTGGTATTAAGTTATCAAAGGTAAGAACTGTTAATAGAAAACACATGATTTTAGAAAATTTTGAGAAAAAGTGAAGAAACTATTATGCGCAGTGTCATTTTAAAGAATTATTGGAGGCTTGACAATTGTATTCGAGAAAATATACAGTATTTAATACGACACAACAACAAATTTAATAAGAATATTTTCCGTCACGAAAGCCGTGGCTAGCTAAGGTGGATGAGTCCAAACGCGAAAGGGAGAGTATTTTATTAGATAAAAATTATTGAATTAATATTATAATAAGTTGCTGTTAAATATATTATTTCCAACGTCGAAACTAATCATTTAGCATTCGACATTACAATAAACTTCCATTCAACTTCAGTTATCTTGCGTTTTAAAACATCCATGTGCGAAGCTGTCATCCCTATTTTGTCACTGGACTCGTTCAGTTAGCGCATGCGTACTTGCGTCGATGGTCGCGGCTAAGTTGGACGGACAGTAGATCTAATATTGAAAAACGAGCAGCCTGAAAATAACAAGTCGGTTAATTCTCCCACTACCACGGCTCTCATCGATTTCGATCAAATTTGTAATATAAATTTTTCTTAGTAAAATTGCAATTTCATTATATTCGGGCTTAAATAGATAAGTTTTTTATTTTTGGAAATATGTTGCATTCTTCGTACTAATTGAGACTAAATTTCCAATATACAGTGTAACTTGCTATCTCGAAAACCTTGATATGTGCACTTTTGGCATTAAACCAATGTAATTTCAATAGTTATCTCGAAGTATTTTCTTCAAAAACCCTTACTATCTCGAATTAATTTATAATTTTTATGCTAGAGAAATTAAAAATGCTTACGGAATTTTCTCTCGCTTTCGGAGTTTAAACAAAGGATTTAAATTTAATAAAAGAACGTAACGTTTTCTAAGTTTCACTTCTAATTAATGATAGGATTTTGTCAATATGATCGTGTTTATTCAGTGATATTTTCAAGCTTTATAAGATGCAGGAGTATTTAGATGCTAATTTTCATGGGGGGAAAAAGTGTCTTATACAGTATTAAAAACTACGGTATGTATTATTGACAAAATCTTTATTTAAAATTGAACCTTGATATCTCGAAAACTCTTTATGTCAAATAAAATTGAACCTTGATATCTCGAAAACTCTTTATATCGAATTTTTTTTTTGTTCCCGTGAGATTCGAGATATCGAGGTTCTACTGTATATGATCTCAGAAATTTTGGCATGGCCGGACTAAAACTTAAGGGCGTCACTGTCGAAAAATGTCTTTTTGAAAACATTCATTTTAAATAAATGTATTATATATATCTAATCCTAAAACATGCAAAACACTAGCACAGTATTTATTAAGAAATGATTACAATCCAGAATTGATTAAGTGGTTGACGATTTAAAAGTAAAAATAATAATATTAATCTTTATAAACTGTAACAAATGCAATATGTAATTTCTTAATACACATAGTTTGCATTTTTTAATGTTTTTGCAGTAAATCATAGCGCACTAAATAGATAAAATTTTCTTCGAGGATCAAGAATCAAAAGTTAGCTTTCCCGAGATATGCAGCTTTGCAAATCTCGGGAAAGCTAACTTTTGATTATTGATCCTCGAAGAATTTTTAATTAAATTATTTGAAGTTTTAATTAAATAGTACTATCAATTTGCATTTTAAATCTCGTATAAGAGAAGTGACTCTTTTTGTCGGAGAATTATTTTTTCCAATAATGATTTACAAAGCCGTGTAGCGGAAACGAGTAACTTTGACTCTTGGTTAATTTTATTTATGCTGCCGAATCTCTCGATGGAAATTTTGGGGGCCACTTTTAGAGTTCATCACGTGCTTGCTAACACCCATGATGTAATCAGCTGGAAGATTGAAGGATAGGATTCAATGGGCCGGACCCGATAGCATAATGGCATTTGTGCATTACCCAGGCCCACAAAGTTTTTCATAAGAGGTTTGGGCCCAATTAGTAAATCTCATCCACTATCTGACAGTGATCACACAAGAAGCAATTCGTGGTGAGCTGTGTGGAAATGCAGAATGGACTGTGGATTGGAATGCTCCACTATTTAATATCGCAGGGATAGAAAGCGGAATTACATCCAAAGGAAAAAATAATCTGGGACTAAAATCATTCTGAAAAATTGGAAGTATGAAACCCAGAATTGCATCTGATTCTCCAAGATGGAAAATGATAGCTTACCATCTTGAAAGATTCTGTTTAATTCCGTAACTCTTAGTCTTCAAAGGAATTTTTCGATTGTTAGAGAGAAAATATTTACTCTCGGTATATTCGTTATACCATAGAACTGTGGTGGAACTATAGCTGACGATGTTGCGTGTTCTTTTCCAATTAATATTTTGTCTACTGATTGTGGTGAAACTATAGCTTTAACTGTGCTTAATGTAAAAAGTATTTCAGAATATGTTTTTATATTAAGCAGATATTTTATATTATATCCAGGAATTTTTTCGATAACTGATATTTTACTCCTAGAGGATCTGAATTAATTCCCTGGTCTCTCACACCTAAATTTTATCCGGAGGAGACCGGACCCAACTCATTGAACCCTATTTTTCAGCTGATGGTTGACCCCATCAAGGGGTGTGAGTATCCAGTACTGGATACTGAAATGCCCCATCGCTTAACATACACAATATGGAAATTGGCATAAAATCACAACAGAAAAACAATTAAAGCATCTAATAAGTTTAATTACAGTACTATACTTACGCCAACAATTAAATAATATTCTAGATTTATAAATAGATTAAAGGGCAATCTTTTGATTATAAATATCGCTTAATTGCAAAGATTCAGTTTTTTGCTTTTAAGTTGTCTAAAAGTAACTTTCCTTCGGCCGGGGGCGTGATAAAGCTGTGACTTACCACCCTGGAGGATCCGGATCTCTCATCTCCAGTTTTTCAGGAGGGGTCCGGGCCCGCTCGTTGAACTCCATCCTTCAACCATCCGGTAGACTCCATCAAGGATGTTGGTTAGCCTGTGATGGGCTCTATAAGTGACTGCCGCCAGATACAGTATATTCCTCGTGAGGTATGGCGGCTTAACCTAACCTATCCTAAAAGTAACTTTCCCACTAATATTTCGACTATAATTCATTAGCTGGCGGCGGCCATTTGTAGAGCCCATCATAGGCTGTCCAACACCCATGATGGGTCGGCCGGATTGGCCGCGTGGAAACGCTTCGGCTTTCCACTCTGGAGGACCCGGGTTCGAGTCTCGGTCCCACCCCTTGAAAATATTTATCATGGGGTCCGGGCCCGACCCGTTGATCCCCGTCCTCCACAATCCGGCTGACCCCTCCGCAGGGGTGGGCAGCCTGTGGAAGGGCTTGTTTCGCCCCGCCACTTAGTATTCTCCCTGAATGGAAAGTGGCGTCATCTGTTAACAAAAAAAAACACCCATGATGGGATCAACCCGAAAGTTGAAGAATGGGGTTCAGGAGCCGGGTCCGGATCCCTCCTGAAAACTGGAGGTATGAGACATGGATTTGAACCAGATCTTTCAGAATGGTATGCCAACCTTTACCACGCGGACATCTCCCGATACTAATGTTTCATCTGTCCTCTTAAAAACGTTTATTATAGGAACCGGGCCTAGCCCAGCGTCCTCGTCCTCCATAATTCGGCTGACCCTTTCGCAGGAGTGGGCAGCCTGTGGAAGAGTTTGTTTCGCCCCGTCATTTAATATTCTTAGAGAATGGAAAGTAGCGCCATATATTAACAAAACAAAAAAATTGTTTCTGATTGGTTTATGTAGGATGTATTTCTCTATAGTTATGGAATCGATTCCGCATCTCATATCCCAAGATGTGTATTATAAGAAAAACAAAAACAAATTTAGGAAATAATTTTGATTCATATTTAAATTCATTATGCAATTTATTTTCGAATAACTATAATGGTCCCAAAAAGTCGGCCGGATTGGCCACGTGGAAACTCTTCTGCTTTCCATTCTGGTTAAGGTTAAGGTTAATTAGATTACGCCGCCATATCCTCATGGGATATACTGTATCTGGCGGCGGCCACTTGTAGAGCCCATCACAGGCTGGCCAACACCCGTAATGGGGTCAACCGGATGGTTGAAGGATGGGGTTCAACGGGCCGGGCCCGGACTCCTCCTGAAAAACTGGAGGTGTGGGACCCGGATTTGAACCCGGATCCTCCAGGGTGGTAAGCCAAAGCTTTACCACGCGGCCATCCGGCCGACCTTTCCATTCTGGATGACCCGGGTTCGAGTCTCGGGTCCCATCCCTTGTAAATATTTATCATGGGTTCCGGACCCGGCCCGTCGATCACTGTCCTCCACAATCCGGCTGACCCCTCCGCAGGGGTGGGCAGCCTGTGGAAGGGCTTGTTTCGCCCCGCCATTTAGTACTCTTACTGAGTAAAAAGTGGCGTCATCTGTTAACAAAAAAAAATGGTCACATAAAGAATTGCTTTTCCAACTGAAAGATTCATTATCAATTCATACATTCTATTATTGGATTTTTCAGAGGAATCCGGTTTTTACTCCATTGATTTCCTTTTGTAACAAACTCATTAATATTATTACCAGCTCATAACAGGCTTCAAAATCATACTGTTTCATATATTTTGAGCTACTTCTATGCAAATAAACCTTTCACTAAATAAATACATATGCAAATTATTACTTCTCTATTTTATTCAGAAATAAATTCTAAATGACCTTAATAATGGTTATTATAACATTTCGTTTTGTTTTTTATTAATATAGTACAGTAAATTTTTTATATCCACATTATTTATCAACTAAAAAATAAATTATTCAAATATAAAGACTGTGATCCATCCATCCATATACCGACAAAACTATTATACGGTTTGCCATACATTATGCTGTATAAATCATGTATATTAATAGTCAAACGTGGCTGGCTGGCTGGATGTCTTTTTTTTGCTTGAACCACTGTACTGATTTCTATAAATATGCTATCGTTAGAAAGATCTAATTTTCGGATATTTGCAACAGCCGAAAATTATTTGTTGTTATTAATAATTTAAAATTAAAGAATAAAAATTAAATTGAAATTGTAATTCCTCTAAAAAGACAAAGTCTGCAGATGGCGCTGTAACATAATAATGGATGCCACGATTCCCTCTTGGTCCCTACACGAGTTCGGAGGTGTTTTTGTCGTTATATACAGTATTATTTAATTAAATCACATGATTATATTTCCGCTCATTTATATGAGCGGGTAATTTCTAGTTTATAAAAAAACAATTTTTTAGCTTTATGTTTTTACAAATTTATATAGCACAGAATTATTATTACAATTATCTACAAGCTTCTTCATTTTCCAAATTATTATATTGCTATAGTAGAGTAATCTTAAATGATTTCGATGATACACTACGCTGCCAACAATAATTTTATTATGGAATTCTACTCAATACACATAAAACTAAATACTGCAAGTATTTTATCTTACTAATCTAGATTTGATATAACCGTAAGATGCATTTAATCTTTTCGTGCCGGTTAACGAAACTATATATAGAGCTATTCGTAGCGATAATGCAAGATTTATCAGAAAGTAGCGGGAAGTGTGTGAAGATTGAGATTATATATAGAAGTTCGTGATCACGCTTTTAGATAATTTATTGAGAAAGAGATAAGATTAAATGCTGAACTTAACTGTAATATTTTAAGGAATATATGATTTTTTTATTGTAGGACATCGCAGCAGTAACGATACAAAACTGGTGGAAAGTTTGCACGAAAGGAGATCGTACCGTCATTTAACCGGATCAAAATGCAAAAAAGAAGCTCTTAGATATTACCAGTTAACAAAAAAGGTAAAAGTTTTCCTAAATTAATCATCTTAATGTGCTATTTTATTAATTGGCATTAAATGCAGTTAATCCGTTTTCAAAAATGGTGGAGATCGACAAGAGAGAAAGAAAAACATGAAAATTTCAATAGAAAGTTATTACAGATTGAAGATTTGAGCCATCCCACGGCTCTAGGTGACATTTTTACGAAAGTATGCATTGTTATTCCTGTCAAAAATTTATAATCTGACCAGAAAGATAACTGATAAGCATTCATAAACTTTTTCTATATTTTATACAGGACATAAAAAGAGTTTTTGAGAATAATGTACTACAAAGAAAAGAGACCAGCGACGATTGTAATGCTGAATCGCCAGTAAAAATAAAGTATTCTGTAAATTATGTAAACTGTGATTACACCAGTGATACTTCAGAAAAACCCAGAGTGATAAAAAGAACAAAAATTACTATCAAAATTCCTATAAAAAGTAGAAAGTATAAAGAAAAAATCAAAGCAATTGAAGAACGGGTAAGAAATAAAATATTAGATAATTATTTATCATCATAATTCCGATTTATAATCATAATGTTTAATCTCAGAAATTAGTTATCATCCAAGCATCACTGAGAATGAAATTTCAAAAATCTGTTTATAAACTGAGCTACAGAAGAGTTATTAACACGCAATCCTTAATCAGAAGAAATAAAGATCGAATGGATGTCAATAAAAAAAGGAAAGAGGTAATATTGTTAGAATTTTTACAGCAATTTATACATAAAATATTATAATTTTTTTTAAATGGTTGTTAGACATCATCCTCAATTATTATTCAAGCAAACTTTAGGATGCTATCTCGAAGATTAGCATTTAAACTTGAATTCAGATCAGCAATAAATGCTCAAGCTGTATGTCGAAGGCATCTTGATAGTCAGAAAACATCTGTTGCTCGTCAAGATCTAGAGAAAGTAATTTTTCTTGAGCAATACATTTGAGCATTATTTTAATTAATTTTTTTATATATTTTAGTGTGTTTAGTTTCGTGTTTTGTTATTTTCGACCTTAAATCTATATCACGCCTATCATATTTACTTATCTAGAGAACTACAGCAATCCAAACAACGTGGAGAATGAAACTCCAGAGAAATAATTACGAATTTAAATATAAAACAATTATTGTCATTCAGACTTCAATTCGAGGTCGCCTAGAACGGTTAAGAGTTATCCTGCTTAAAAAATTGGAAAAAGTAACGTAAAAAAATTCAATATAAATTGCATTTAAACTCGATAATGTTTTTGTTATCGTTTATAAAATATCGCAATTCTTTCCAGACAACTGTAATAATCCAATCAACATGGAAAATGAAGACACAAAAAGCCATTTGCATATTAAATTACAGGCGCATAATGAATTCTCAAAGGATTATCAGGGGAGTTATACATCGCTTGAAGTTCTATACAATGTTAGAAGAGGTATTGTTATTGAGACAAGGCATTAAGATTGTATTTTCTTAAAGATTATTGATCGAACTTAAATATATTTTTTATATTAATCACTTAGAATTTATCTGCAGTCACCATTCAGTGTTGTTGGAAGATGAAATGCCAAAGACTTGCATTTGATTTTCATCATAAACAAGTCGTTGAAGCTCAAACGTCTATCCGAAGTCATCTCGATCGAATGCATTTTTCTGCGATACAAGATTTAGAAAGGGTAAAATTTGTAGTACAGTAGTTGTTCATTGTTATAAGTTTTAATTTTCTCATCGCACAGCTGAATATTTCCCATTGAATGCTTAATTATAATCTACTTGTGTAATATCTAAATTAAAAAAGTTTGGAACGTAGCGCACTAAGATGTGATGTTTCTATAATTTTTTTGTTTCAGAAATCTGTAATAGTTGAAGCTGAATTGAGAATGATTTGTCAAAGGCGTAAATACGAAATATTATATAAACGAGTAATTGATATACAATCTTTAATTCGTAGTTATTTTGCCCAAGAAGAATTTTCCCGAATTTTAAAGGTAAATTTTTAGTTTTTACTCTAAGAAAGTAAATACAAACAATAGACTATTAGTTTTTAAAGTAATAATATGCATTTTTCGAACTTAAACTTGGAGAATTCATGTTATTTATGAGTAACAATTTACTTGGCATAAATCTACATGCGTATCACATTGTGTAGTAGCTATTTCTCTATTTCTACATATAAATGTTTAAAAAATATTTGATTTTTAAGTTAATGAACATCATATTTTCCATTTTTTTATTATTTATTTTTCAGAATTTAGCTACAGTAATCATTCAGTCGAACTGGAGAATGAGTTGTGAAAAGTTGCTTTACGAATTTAACTATAAAAGAGTAATAAACATCCAATCACTAATCCGTAAAAATCTCATTAATGTGAAGATTTCTTGGAAAAATATGAAATATGTAAATATTTTTGTATGTATTATTCTATTTATTACGATGTAAACTTTTTTCACATTTTCAGAAATTAGTAATCATCCAAGCAGACTGGAGAAGAAAAAGCCAAAGAATGTTATATCAGATTATGTACGAGAACATAAACACTGTTCAAACTTTAATTCGAGGACGTAACGATAGAAGAAGGATATCTGATGTTTATAACACGATAAAGGTTAGATGAATGTTTTAGAAAATATTTTAATAATCCAAATACATCCAATATTATTTTGTTGTGCCAATACAGATGTCTATCATCATACAAACGTCGTGGAGAATGAAACTTCAAAGAGCATCTTATAAACTTTACTACAGAAGGATCGTCAATATTCAGTCATTATGTAAAAATTATATCAATCGAATTAAGTTATCTAAATCTGTTGGAAGGAAGGTAAATATAAAATATTAATGTTTTTTTTTTTATATTTATATTAATTACTTTGTTTTTTAGAGTGTTTCCGTAATAACCGTCCAAGTCGGATGGAGAAAACGTAGACCATCTAAGGATTTGATCCACAAGAGTATAATTAAATCTCAGTCGTCAACTAGGAATCTAATTCAATCTCAAACATCAACCAAAGGTCTTTTATGTTTATTTCGTTTGGATCAAACCGCTGAAACTAAGAAAGAAGTACGTGAATTATTCATCAAAATGCTGTGACTATGATAAACATTATTTACGAATTTGAAATTTTATATTTCAGACAGAAGCTGCGAATATAATTCAGGCAATATTTAGAATGCATCTCGAAAGATCTACCTACGTTCTCACATACAAGAAAGTGATTAATGTTCAATCTATATCGAAAGGGCATCTTGAACGAATGAAAATCAATCAAATTTTACAAGAAAAATATAATTTTTTATTAACATTAATTCAGTCGGGAATACGCGGCTCTGTAGTTCGTCATAAGATCCATTACTCACACAATTATCTACAAATAGTAAGTTTTAATCTTTGTGATATTTTGTTATTGTTTAATACTATTTTTGCATTTTTGAGAGTTTCTTTTAACAAACTATTGCTCCGGAAGGTCCCTACTTTCCGAATATATACTCTGTTTTGAAATGGTTTAAAATAAGCAATTAAACAATGCAAATTGTGACAATAATAACATAGAATAGTTTACTAAAATAGATCTAAGTCTATAACTTTAAGCACTAACATCATGTTGGTTGGGTTAGATTTCTTCATTTTCTTGCTCACAACTTGGCATTTCAATTTGGCCTATGATAGCTCCCTTAATATTCTATTGAGTAGAAAGGGCAATCAACACAAGCCCACACAAATTTACCACCCTAAAAGAAAGTTGCAGATTATTTAATAGTTCAATCTTAGGTTCATAACTTCTGTTTAAGCAGTAGTCACTCTTAAATGGATGAAAATTACAAGATTAATTTAATATTTCGTCATTAATGGCCTGAAAAATTTGAATTTTGTTAAAATCACTCGATTAGTTTAAAAATTGTTAAGAGAAAAATATCAGAATTTTTAATGGTTATCATTTTTATGTGCCGAATTAATTGCATCATTAAAATCAGCTTCTACAGCTTGACCTTCTTGCTAAATTTCATAAAAATCCATTAATTAATTCAGAAAATATTTAAAAAGTTGATAAAAAGCTTGAATGCCCTCTATTTTTAAATGGCTCTTAGCTGTAGGATTAAAAATTCGGCATCGAGATCATTTTTTTGTGTGAACATACTTAAGAAACATCGCGAAATCTAGAGTTCGAGTTAGTGTAGGACAAATAGATGATCTTATAAACTTATTCTCTTTGGAAAGTAGGCTAAAAAGAACTAGAATGACGATAATGTTATAGATAAACATAATTATTCTTTGTTTTCCAGGAAATTTGCTCTGATATAACTATAGTAGGAAGAAGACATTTCAAATCAGAAACAGATACTGGAACTGATACAGATACCGATACCGATATTTCATTTACCAAAAACTTGTCTGAAATTATTCACAAAGAGGTATCATTAAAATCCTTTGAATATTCCTTTTAGTCGTGACATTAATCATTATTTTTATACAAAAGAAGAAACCAAAGAATGGAATACTTATAGAAAGAAGAATATCATTAATATATCGACGTTGTTTTCTGAAACTTCTCGTCCATTTTCGAGGACACGTTAAAAGAATACGATTAAAAATAGCCGACAACTTGGTAATAGCGAGATTTATTTATCCAAATGTTTTTTTTATATAAAACATTAAATAATAACAATAAAATTTATGCATACAATCAGATTCATGTTCCTTGTATAAGACTATCGAATATTAAAAGACTCCGACGTGACGTTTTTGATGTGGCAATGATTGACTTTCTTGAAAGTTCTACGTTTCTTCTAACGAATTTTGTGGACACTTTAGAAAAGGTAGAAGTTATTTTTTAATAAATTTATTCAAGAAAATAATTCAGGAACACGAAATTTTTTTACTTAGGATGTTGCATCGATTATAGTGCAGTGTTGGTGGAGGATGATCATTCAGAGAGAACGTTTTAGACTTTTGAAAAATGGAGAAAATTTAAGTCAGAATATGCTTGTTAGTATATGTTTTGTTATCATTTATAATCCATTGGTATAAATCAATTTTAAATAAGGAATTTTCAAGAAAATGTTAATTATGAGAAACCTTTCTAGAATTATGAGTTTCAATTGGAAATCGAATCCGAATCTGGAATAGATGATGAACAAGTCCATTCTATAAATGTTGCATTCATTGATTTCTTTGTAAATAAATTATTCCAAGTAAGAAAATTTTTTGCTTATCAATATTATTAGATGTAGCTCGATAGAATTTTAATAATTGCGGTACTTATTTATTTAAACAAAAATTCAGGCGAAGGAAAACGGTGTTAAACGACAAAAATATTCTGATCCTGTTATCGTTTTACAAGCTGCATTTCGTGGTTTCATTGTTCGAAGATTATTGGAAGAATTCAAGTCACTTCAGGAACAAGTATGAATATAAAATACGAATAATCTACTTTTCAAAAAAAAAAAATAATAAAATAAGTGGGAGGCCAAAAAATCATTCAAGTCACTTCAGGAACAAGTATGAATATAAAATACGAATAATCTACTTTTCAAAAAGAAAAAAAAATAAGTGGGAGGCCAAAAAATCATCATCATCATCATCATGACGCGGATGTGCTAGAGATCTGAAATTTGGTGCTCCAACTATTTCTTCTCTACATATCCACTTCCTAGGACAACACACTTCTAATACCTGTAATCCCATTTTTGTAGAAGTCAATAGATGTGGGGCAGACCAGTTCTCCACAATAGTAATGACGTCCTCATCATCAAATCCCCGTCTGAAGGTACAAATTCGAGAGACTAGGGCAAGGTTTCATAGCCATATATGCGCAGAAAAGTGACTGTTTCTGCAGCTCTATGTGCAGGTGCTTTGTCAGCTAGCAGCAATATACCTTTTAACAGCAAACCATGTCTTTTTTCCTTGATATTGTCCCGTAACTTTTGTAGTAACAAGACTGCATCAAGGAAGTGTGTTACTGTCTGCCTTTTCTGTAAATAATCTGTCAATATAATACCTTGCTGTTCCAAAACATGACCTTTCTGGATGGCCTTCTCTTGGGTCATCCTATAGACAGGTGCGATCACATTTGGCATCGTTTTACAGTCTCGTATGATGGATATTCCTCGCCATACACAGCTGATATAATTTCATGGATTATTTGTGCAGTTTATCCTTGAAGATGATGGAAGCGTATCACAACTCGATACTCAATTTTGTCCAGCATGACACCTTCTACTATCACGCTTCTAACTCCTGTTAAACAGAATCAGTCGTGCGTTCTGTAAGACAACAATCTATAATTGTTTATAATTACAGATCTATATATAGCATACATACATAGTGAGGATAGAAATTTTTTGGCCTCCCTTCCTATTAAAAATTTTATTTCTATCTTAAAACAATAGCCTACGTATTTTTAAGCTATATCTTTAGCTTAAGTTATTCGAGTGGAACCATCTTAAAATAAGATAAGAATCCATTCAAATTATATTCGAATGCTTCAAAGTTCCTTTAAAAACTTTCGTTGCTCTAGGGAATCGTGTTTATTTTAAAAATAATTCTAATATATGCTATTTTTCGATATTTTATAAACAGCAGAAAATTCATCAGGAAGAAAAGAGCAAAAAACTGGAACAACCATTGATAGATAGTTGTGAAGAATTGGATAAAACGATTCAGAAACAATTATCAATTATTGAACAAGTAATGATTTAATAATTATGTGATTTAATTAGTTTGTTCTTTGTTATTTTAGCATTTATTAATGATATTTAGGAGAAAGATTATAAGATTAATAACATTGATGAGATTTTGAGAATATCTAAAATTAAAACTATCCAAACAGCAATTCGTGGTTTTATCATACGAAGATTAGTAAAAGAAGTTAAATTACTTCAAGAAGAGGTTAAAAACTCGATTTTATTTCGCAAATTTTATTATATTTTCTTTATAATTTATTGTTTAATCATTATTATTTTTCTTTTTGCAGAAAGAACAAAGATACAAAGCAGAAAAATTAATAGAAGAACAACGTGTGTTGGTGCAAGCTATTGTTAGAGGTTTTCTTGTCAGACAAAAATTAAAAACAAATATTATTTTAGCAGAAAGGGTGTCGATTATGTTCTCTAAAACAAAAATTTTTTAAGATAATTTATTCAAAATAGCTTATTTAACAAATAAATATATTTTATTTTTTCAGATATTGGCAATGTTTATATTGGTAAAATGGTGGCGAGACAAAAGAAAACATATTATGGTATTGATCAAATTATAGCATTTTATCATAAAATACTTCACTTAATGTTTAAAAATATCATTGAATATACGCTATTTGATATGATTATAGTTTTTCATAATAAAATACTACATAAGAAGCATCTAAATTTTTTTAATCAATATATCTTTTGTTTTTAGCGATCTAGATATTTATCAAACATAAACAAGGAAGCAAAACTAGTTGAACAGGTAAAAGAAAAGACAAACATGACAATTAGAAAAGAAGATGAGATAAAACTTAGACAGATAGAAGTAAATATTATAATCGTGCAGTGTTACTGTAGAAGATATCTTGTTCTGAAGAAAATAAAAAATCAGATAGACATCACTGAACAAGTAATATTATTTTAGAAATCATATTTACAATTTATACGTTACTTAATACAGTATATAATTAATAATTATATTTTATTGCCCCTTAAAGATTTTATATGTTCATTTGCAACTTAAAAATGGCTAAATGAATTCGTATAGATAATATTTTCTTCTAGGAAGGCTTTCTTCTTTTTCGTATGGAAGGACTGTTGAAAGAATTTGTAATTTGCCTGTATTATTCCTATTGTAATTAAGCTGTTATAGTTTTCAACTTTTTGTTGATTTAATAAAAAAAATATATATATAATTTATTTGCAATAAATTAATCCATGGAAGGACTGTTGAAAGAATTTGTAATTTGCCTGTATTATTCCTATTGTAATTAAGCTCTTATAGTTTTCAACTTTTTGTTGATTTAATAAAAAAAATATACAGTATATATAATTTATTTGCAATAAATTAATCGCGTTTTATATTGCCCGGCATTAAAGCTTAATCGCATATAATAACAAACATTCCACTTTGTTTTTTACGCAGTTTAAAATAATTGAACAAAATCATTTTCTAATATAAATGTGTTGGAGAGATATGAAATGAGGCACCATTCTACTCTGAAAAGCATAAAAATATATGAATAAAATCAATAAAAAACAAATGAAAAGCAGATTTTTTTTCAATCATTTTCATGTCATTACATAAGAAAAACAATTTTTTGGGCCTTTTTCTGCGTCTGAGTTCAGGCCAAATGACTCTGTTAGCTTTTATTTCAATCAGTGTTTGATTGCACGCACTCCTCTAGTTACGAATATTCTTTACGAACGTGAAATTTC
This sequence comes from Olivierus martensii, assembly GCA_000484575.1. Classification (NCBI taxonomy): domain Eukaryota; kingdom Metazoa; phylum Arthropoda; class Arachnida; order Scorpiones; family Buthidae; genus Olivierus; species Olivierus martensii. The sequence goes on along the minus strand of AYEL01058808.1, from coordinate 9,689 downwards.
ACGAAATTTCAAAAACTCTTCGATAATTTTAAATAATATAATAGTAGAATGCCCTATCAACCAATATTATTTAAAATTACAGTTAATTATCCTATTACGGCAGTATTTCAAGATGTGAACGACTATACAAAAAAATAAAAAATAAAAAAAACTCGCTTTATAATCGAATTTGTTTGTTCAAATCTGTGAAATAACAAACTTCTAATTGGTACAATTGTGAAATATATTAAAATGCACAATATATAAAGTTATTTTAGTAGTTTTCGGGGCCAAATAACAACAGTATTCGAGTTACGAACAAAACTTACGCGTACGAATTATATTCGTAACTAGAAAAGCTCGTGTACTTTTCTTTTATTATTATTATTATCAAATGTATTTATATTGTATTAATATATTTTCTGTATTTGCAAGGTCCTCGCTGCATTAGTGATTTTGAAATGGTGGAAAAGTACGTTTCACAAAAATAATCAAGCGATCGACATACGAAAATATATCCAAAGTTCCATCACGCAATTAAATAAAACCGTAAGAAAAGTAATATAATTTTTGACTTATATATGAAATTGCAAATTTTAATTATCTGTAGGCATAGTTTAGAATCTTTATAGAATGCCATGCAATTAATAATTTTTTTTTTTAAATCTTGTTTTTAGTAAGTCCTTCGCCATCATAAAAATTTGAATATCAAAAGATTTGGTAGTGGAGTATAAAAGGAAAATTAAAATGAATTTTTTTTTACCGGAGAAAACGGCGGCCAAGCAGCAACTCTGATAGAAGACAAATTATTATTATTATTATTTTAAATTACTTTTATTAAAATTAAATAAACGACACTATGTAACGTGTTTAGAACTCGTCGTGTCTTTTTTGATTTTCGTCCATCCAAAATTCCGGCGGTTGCAGACCGACGAAGAATTGAAAATTGTTTAATATATCCTGTTTGGTAATTTTTGTATCTCTATCTATATCTGTTAAAGATATAAGTCTCCAAGCTTCGGCTTCGTGCTTGTCGTAAGGTGGAAGTATCCAATCTTTAAATTCGTCTCTGTTTAAACTTCCATCTTTGTTCTTGTCTAAATAATTGACGAAATGACCCTGCTGCCCTTGACTCCAACTCGGATCGTTCTTCTCCTCCCCTGCTACACTTCTAGAGTGTTCCATATATTCTTCCAGACTCACTTCGTTATTTTTATCCACGTCGACATCTTCCATTGCTTCTTCTATAACGATATCTCTAGTGCGATCGGATTCTTCCGGATGAAGAAAATCTTTGAATTCTTCTCTAGTCAATAGGTTATCCTTATTGCTATCGGCTTTCGCCCATCTTTTTTCTAGTCTCTTGATCATCTGTTTCATTTTAGCCAACTCTTCCGAATCTTGCATTTCTAAATCTAGAAATTATTAAAAGACAAATTATTTAATATTCAAATATTCATTCTATTTTATGTATTTTGCACGCGTACTTACACATATCTGGATAAGTGTAGTTCTTATAAAGTTCCCAACTGATGGCATCCACCGTTTGATCTATCTGATTGGGCGAATTCAGTACCTGACGTTGTTTCGGTTGGAAATATTTCCATTGAGAATCCAGTGTGGCTTCCATGGCTTGCAAATGGGTAACTTTCAACCACTCTCGTAATTCGTCAACCGTGACGTAACCGTCTTTGTTACGATCTATTTGTTCGTCCACTAATTTAGATAACTTGGCTTTTATGACTTGTGGATCGGGAGGTTGACTGTAATCCGGTTTATTATGTTCGCTAGTTGGTGATGGTGGAGGAGGTGTAAATCCTTCGTGAGATCCTCCTTCGGCTTTCCAGATGCCCAGCAGAAATATCAGTATGATGCAGTAACTCATCCTCATCTGGAATAAATAATTATTACAGATGTACTACTACTATTTTTTTTATCTTACTAGTCTGTACATTATATCAAAATAACCATCCAATACTGGACAGATATGATGTGTACAATGAAACGAGACTTTCTCATAGACCACATTTCTTATGATGGTAATAATTATTGTATTTATTTTATATTTATAATGTGTACTAATAAGCAATACTACTAATATGATTATTGCTTATCACACTTGCTGTATTGTCATGCTCGCAAACCATTTGCGCTTCTAGTAGAACTATGCACTACGTTATGTGTTTATAACTATAGCATAAGTGAAAATTACTTCCATTGAAGAATTTTCATCAAAATTTATCATTATTCCCTATATAAATATTATAAAAATCTTAAGATTTGAACCTATATAGTAGTACTGTTTGCAACCATATTAAAATACAGCATTCATATATACACATAGATGTACAAAAATAAAATCAAATATGTTATGAAATGTTGGAAATTGCGGTTGAAAGATGTTCAAAATCGTCAAAATTGATTCATTAACGCTCAAAAGAGTCGAAATATATTAAAGAAGATTTAAAAAAATGATATAATGATGTTTGGAATTAATGAGAATAGGTCTAGAGATATTTAAAAAATCATTAAAACTGACTAAGAGAAGCTCAAAAAGAGTTAAAACAGATTCAGGGATGCTTGAAAAGGATCGAAATTGATTCGACAATGTTAAAAAATAATGGGAATGCGCTGAAAAATGTTCAAAAAAATTAATTCAGGAAATAAAAAACACTATTTTGACTTTTTTTTTTGCGCTTTTCTGAATCAGTTTTATTTGCGCTTTTCAGTGTTAAAACTGATTCAGAAAAGCGCAAAAAAAGTCAAAACAGACGCCGAGATGCTCAAAAAGCGTTAAAATCAATTTAAAGATACTCAAAAAGGGATTAAAATGGGAATATCCAAAAGGGATATGCTCATAAATGATGGAAATGGATTTAGTGATGCTCAAAAATTCATAAAATGTTATAAAAGAATCAAACAAGATGATTCAAAAAACATACATTAATTCAGACATGCTCAAAAATTCCTGTTAATTAAAATAAATATTAAAAAGCAAAACAGGAATTCTCATCCACTATTCGAATAAGAAGACATAAAAACATAATCTTACATGTTTAATCTTTAATTATTCGATGCATTTCATGGTAATTTGTTGGAGACAATACAAAACGAAACAGTTCCTAAAGTCCATACTGAAACATTTCCTTACACGAAAAAACTTTTTTAAATTTTACATATACATCACCATAAATAGAACTACTTAAATGTATATCAAGGTAGCCTTACAGGTTTTTTTGTATTTCTATCTTGACCCGGAACAGAAAAGCTGATTAACTAAAATCTGTCATGAATGAAGATCATTTAAATTATTTATTGTTTAGTATATGAATTTTTTAAACACAATTTTAATTATTATTTTTAACCCGTATGTGGAATTGAAAAAATACAGGTATATTTAACAATGAAGATAAAAATGAAGCAGCACTTACCTTATGTTAAGAACTTCCAACTTAAAAGTTACTCCGACTTTAAGAAGTTTGATACAGACACGTGTACTTGGCAATGACAATCTGTCCAATCAAAGTGGATAACCTTATTCAACCAATCATGACGGTTGACCTGAACACAATCAGGTTACATGACGCAACGTTCATTGTTATATTGTATCAAGGTAAATTATATTTTTATACGAACTATATTAAAAAAAAAATTAATAATCGAACTGTTTTAATTTATCTATTTTCTTATTTTATTATAATTTCATACTTAATAATTAAGATGGAAAAATATTATTGAAAATAGTTAAAAAATGAATAAATATTGTTGACGCTAATTTGTCACGACAGATGGCGAAAGAATGGAATTGCTTACGTCACGCATTAATACTGATTCGTCCGATAGATGGCGACGGTTTATAAAATTCTAAAATTTCGTAGAGCTTATGACGTCAGTCTCGTTAAATATGATATTTAATTTAATTCTTAATAATTAGCGAATTCTTTGAACGGCACGACGAATTTGTCACGTAATCGTTTATGCGAATTATTATTTATTGTTTAAATCTTAAAAGATTGTAACACGAATAAGTTTACGTCATAAAGAAATGTTTCTTTCACAGTTACAGAACGAATTCAAATTTCTTTTTTTTTTTTATAATATGATCTTTAAAAAATAAAATTATATAGCACATCATCGATGAAACGCAAAAAGTTATCTTTAAGAGCGGATTACAACATAAAACCACATGGCTTTCGGTAATTACTAGCAAAATGTTAGGTTTTTCGAACATTAGCCAACAGTAAATCACGGAATATTATATTAATCTGCTACAAAAAAAAAATATTTCATGTATAAAAAATTGAGCCGAGACTGAAAATGTAAAAAGTTTACTGCAATTTAGTAAAGCTAGTTGATTGATGAAACGTTTAAAGTGAAAATAATAACACGAGACAGTTGCTTCTAAATTGCACAAACCTTCTATATTCACGGTACTTAGCTCAAGTTTTTAGATAAGAGCTTTTATTTTATTTTATTTTTGGTTTAGTAAATAAGGCATTAGGATAACTGTTTCTCGGAGGAGAACTTTCTAGGTTCTCGTAAACACTGAACTTTAAAATGTTTACTTTTCGCCCTACTGCTCCGAAATTTTCAAGACATTAAGTTAAATATTTAAAATTTGATCGAATAAAAATATTAACGCTTCAAATACAATTTTTAATTATTTATTAATTGAATTCGACACTTATAATTACGCGAAATAGATTCTGTCGAATAAAAAATAGCCAGATCAATATATTCAACCTGGAGCGGGGAATAATACAGTATGTACTATATTATTAATCGCGTAATTTATAGAACTGAATTTTCTATCCTTAAAGTCACTGCCCTATCTACTAGAATAGTTTAACATCGCTCATATTAGGAAAAGCAGAAAATAAAATCAAGAAGCGTGCTTTCAGATGTCACGTTTAAATGATATATTGGAATACTCTCAAAAACAAAATCAAGGAAGTAACTTCTATTTAACTGTCTATCATTTTCATACTTAATGCAAATAAGTAAGGGATGCAAATTTCTATAGTTAAAACTATGCTGATAGAAGAAAAAGCCAGATCAAATTTTCAGAATCTTCTATAAAAATTTATTTTAAAATAGTTAAGGATTACGAAGAGAATTTTAAATTATAATCTGTTTTTATAGTGGAATTATTTTAATGGCATTTTTTTTCTTGTTTAAATAAATTAAAAAATGCTTTAACGAAACTTTTAAAGCAAATCATATGATTTATCTGATCTACATATATTGTAATGTTTCTTTAGAGAAGCAAATTAATTTTATATAACTTCAGTATGCTTGATATCATATCAGTTATTTTTTAGTTTTCGAAGAAAGTATGTTTTTCTTTTTTAATTACAATATTTACATTACGTTTCCTCAAAATTATTCTTTTTAATTACTAACTTCAACAGCAGATGGCAGGATTGAATATTTTTCATTGTAATTTATTTCCAATTAATATATTATTTAAAAAAATTAACAGTTGGCAACAGTGATGATGAATCTCGATGTAACTATGGTAACAGTTGTTATATCGTGGAAACATGAAGTTTTCCCAAACTTAATTAAATATAACGGAAATTTAATTACGATGAGAACATGAAGCAAGCAGAAATTTATTGAATCTATTTCAAGGTCAGATTAAAACATTACTGTTGGAGAAATTAATTTCTCCTTCCTATAAAAAATTTTAATTATTAGTGTAACGAAGTTAACACACTACAAACCGCGTGAGTCATAATAATCATAAACGCTAATTTAAAATAAAAAAAAAATCGATAAATATGCTAATTAATGATTAAAAATCGAATTTTGTCGATCACACGCCGATCGACATCCGTTAAAATTCGGATATACTTTAAATTATGAATATTTTTCCTGTTATAATAAATGAGAACAAAAATTCAACAATTTTTAATAGGTTAAAATGTCAATAGTTCGTTTTAACCAATGGTTCAATGACATTTAAACATTAACAGTGCTGATAATATGAAATTGCTTAATGGTTTAGCCCATGACCACGTAGCTGAACGAAATGCTGCTTGAATAAAGTTAACAATTCATTAATTCAAATTATTTAAATGTATTCTATCTTATAGCGATAGGACGCAACAGAGTTGGGTCTGTAACCATCAGTTGTTGCTACTAATATTTTTTTCCACTATAAAGGTCACCTTCAGGACCACGTGATAATGGGAGGAAGATAAGCCCTCATTAATTCTTCGTTTTCTGTCTTACTCATTAGTAATGAAAGTGAAAATCTTTAAAAAAATGTTTAACGATATTTTAAGGTTTTGCTTACAATTGCGCAACGATAATTATATCAATTTGATAACTGAATCAGAAAAACATCTCTCTCAGATTGCATGATTAACACATGTTTGCGGATGAATGGAAACATGTGCATAAATTTAAACGAAAGCCAATCTAGCAATTTTTCCCGAGCAAACAGGTGCACAGGCGTGGTGTCAGGTTGTTTATAAAGAAATTTCTTTTTAAAAAATTCCTTAAAATGACTTTTTTATTGCTATGAAAACATACATCGTCACTTTATAATAAAATTAAAATGGAGAAAAATATTTTCGTGAAGGATTTATATACAAAAGACAACTATTAAAATGTTAAGTATTCCGTAATATATTTATAGCATTCATTATAAAAAGCTATACATATACAGTATATAAATAAATCGTAGCACATCGAAACTTTTTTTGGGGACTATTCATAAATGATGTCAACATTTTTAAACTTCCCGAAATATATTTTTTCAACGTGGTAAAAATGCGATTTATTTATTTTTTGGCTACTGCAGACAAAAGAACCAGTTTGATTTTCACTTTCAAACTTTTCTTTGTTGTTTATCATAAATTTAAATTTATTAAAACGTGCAAATTTTGATGTCACTGTCCTGACATTGTAATTATTGGCTTTGCATAACATCATATATATATATATTATCACTCTGCCAGACATTATTTATGAACTTGTCCTCTCTACAAAAACTTATAATTTTGGAATTTTTTTTGTTTTTGTTGTTTTTTTAATATTTTATCCTTTTCGATAACAAGTGACGGTGTTTCTTGCCATCGTTACGATCTGTTTTTAAGGCAGCCAGGTAACAGCACTTGTGGAATATGGATCCTTTACCGGCTACACACTGTTCGAATGTCCACATCAATTTTTCTCTAGATCTTATCATACTTTGGCTGCTTCCGAAAACTTGTTTCTTGTTATGTGCTCGGTTCCTGTTCCTCATCATAATTCTGGCCAAGTAAAAATTAACGTAGCAATGAAAGCCTTTGTCGCCTGCCATAATTCCTAGCATGCAACATGTCGACTTCTTCTTTGTAGTCGGGACTGAAATTAAAGTTCGGTAATAATAAATAACAGACTAAAAATATTAAAAAGTTTGATTAAATCGAAATTTTTACCTGGTATCTGAAGGGTTTTGAATAGGGAATGCGAACAATCGACGTCTCCACTTCCCTCGATTTCCTCATCCGTACGGATGAGCCATTTTTGTTCCTCGCTACCTAATTGGCTCAAATAATCTGTAATTAATTCGAGAAATTACTTCAGAAAACAATTGGATATATATTTATGCTTATAAGCTTAACTGCCTTGCTTTTCAGCGAAGGTCATCCACCCTGTTTTAAGGACGCTAAACTAATGCGAACATGTGTTATAAAAATTTTGAAAGATATATATCATCTCAAGGATTTAACGTATCGATATAGAAAATTCCAATTGGCATTTTAAACATAGAAAATATGCTCTAATCTTCTACACCGTGTTTAGTTTAGGTAAGTGGCGCGATATCGACCTCCGACCTCGGGCATTGCGTATCTGTTTGACTTTTCAACTTCCCCTACTTTTGGCCCCGAACATCGATTAGTGGATCGAATTACTTTCAAACCGGATACGTCACGTTCTGTTAAATTTAAAATTTGAATTTTTAAACATCTCTAAACATTTTCTTTTTTTCGTTTACAACATTCCTCCGTATGAACGACTGGATTCAAATTTTGCCGTCGCGCCTTTTACGAAAACCAACAACAAAAACTATTTTCTAATCCGTGACGTCACTAGACGTCATAATATTCGAGGCCGGTTCAAAGTTGATTTATTATAGAATAAACAAAAATTTTAAGCTAATAATAAACAAGGAAGAACTATAAAAAAGCGAAAACGATAAAAAAAATTAATTTTATTATTTAATTAAATTTAAATCCGAAACGCTAAATAGTAAACAATTAAGATAATGATAATACTGTTGGTTCATTTATGGTTAAATGTCTAAGTTTTTAAGCAGTTTTTTGTATATTTAAACTTTGAAGTATTTTATTTTTAGCAATATCTTTCAATCAAAGCATTATTTTTGCTTATTTTATTTTTATTAATAAAATATTACTGTTTTTTAGAAATCTATTAATTATTTTCAGAACTTAAATGAAAATAAAGAAAATATGAAAATAAAATTGGAACAATTACAAAATGAATATGAAAAATTAAAACATCATTTGGGACCAACAGATGTGCTAAAACTACAAGATATCTTTTTGGGTGTAGAAGGACTTTGGAACAATGTACAACAAAAAGAGCTTTCTTTAAAACAACAGTTATCTAATCAATTTAGTCTTTTGCAAAATATTCAAAAAGAGTCAGATTATCTTAAAACCCAATTAATGCCATTTTTACAAAGATTGGAAAGATTACCAAGTAGTCAGCATAAGGTAATTATTAATAATTTTTAGTATAAGTTTAAAGTTTTTTTTATTAAAATTTATAAAAGTATAGAAGTATAGTTTATTTGTATAGAACTGCAATCTAGTGCTGTTTTTTCCAAGTTATTATAAAAGTATAAATTAATAAAATACTGCATAATATGTATTTAAAAGCACCATAAGCAGCTGAGAATGACAACATAAAAAATACTTTATTAAAACGAACGTTTTCGGCTAACTAAAGCCATCTTCAGGTTATACATAAACATTATAACGGCACACCCGTTTTAGAACAATAATTGGTTCTAAGAACATTGTTTTCTATTTAAATTTAAAACTTAACAATCATAAGTTATTACAAGCTACACATACAAAAACCTAACCGTATTATATAATAAGTACATAGGTAAAAATCAAATAAAAATTTTGTGTGTGTAGCTTGTAATAACTTATGATTGTTAAGTTTTAAATTTAAATAGAAAACAATGTTCTTAGAACCAATTATTGTTCTAAAACGGGTGTGCCGTTATAATGTTTATGTATAACCTGAAGATGGCTTTAGTTAGCCGAAAACGTTCGTTTTAATAAAGTATTTTTTATGTTGTCATTCTCAGCTGCTTATGGTGCTTTTAAATACATATTATGCAATGTTTTGGAGTTTAAGCAGTTAATATTTTCAATATAGTATTAATAAAATACATCCATATATCACTTTATTTAATATATGACTGATACATATTTGACTTTATATAAATATCTATTGCAGGAATATCTATATCAATAATGACAAATCAATGATATACATGCCAAAATTAGCACTTGATAAAATTTATGTCATATGCCAAAAAATTATTTATAAAATTTCATTAAGAAGTTATTTAAAGTTTTAATTATAAAAATGGTTTCTGGAAAACTAAACCAGATACCAACAGAAAATTCAGAATCTTATGTTGCTCTCAAAGTAACAAAATATATATATATTATATA
>AYEL01058791.1:0-13513 GCA_000484575.1 Olivierus martensii | reverse complement strand
TGTGATGGTGAGAGGAATATTCTTTGTGCAAGAATAAATTTTGCTTGAGCTTGAGTAGTCATTTTATATCAAAGTACATGTAGTTTTATTAATTATTAATAGAGTAGCTAATGCTATCATCAATAATTCCATTACATAATTACATAATGGCGTCATAAGGTTAAATTAGGCCTTAGGTACATTTCAATTTTTATACGGCCCGCTTCATCTTGAAAATTTGTAATCCGGCCCTCGGCAGAAAATAATTGCCCACCCCTGATTTAAATGCTAGACTGTTAACTTATTGTTTGTTAATTTAATGATATAGATAATAACACAAAATCTCTCTACTATTTGTAATGAAATAAATATTTTTCAAAACTAAATTCCCTCATTCCTAACAAAAATGAAAAGCGGCCGGATGACCGAGTAGTAATTCATTGGCGTGCCACGCAGGAGGAACGGGTTCGCGTCCTGGGTCTGGTATCTCCTGAAAAGTTTTTCAGGGGTTCTGGGCCCGTCCTGGCGATCCTCCGTCCTTCACCATCCGGTGGATACAGCCCGTGGTTGGAACTGGCCCCGCCCCTTAGTAATCTCCCTGATTGAAAAGGGGTGTAAAAATGCAAAAAAAAAAAAAAAAAATATGCTTACAAAGTTGAAAAGTTAAAAAAAAAAAAAAAAAAAAAGAAACAGCGTTAATTGAAAAATTCTCGTTATTTTCAATACTGTATAAGAAACAATGAATTAAGCTACTATCTTCTCTTTCCCAGACATTTATTCATATTAATAAAATTGTTTAATTAAATTATTTAAAGTATTTAACTGCTGCTGGAAGTGACAATTATAACTGATATTCATTGACAATGTATTCCTCCTCAGCTGCTCCTCAGTTATTGTAAACATCCCAACAAACGAACATTTACTACATTGTACTGTACTCGATTGTATGTGCTCGACCATTATAAGTCCATCTTTAAGAAACTAAAATTGATTGATGTAAATTACAAATTCATCTCTGATAGAGAACGAATTAAAATATTTTATGTTCAATTGGTCTAACTTCTTCTTCTTCTTTCTTTTAATATGGAGGGTTTGGCCCACCTGCCTTGTCCTCCGTAGTCTAACTTTAATCCGGTTTGGGTTATCTGTCTTGCAATAGATAGGTAATTTTCTCCTGCGATTCATGTTTGACAGGTTTGATATCTGTTCTATCTGAGATAATTAGTCAAGAAATGCATTATAAAATCGATTAGAATTTCTTATTCTAAATAGATTTCGGCAAAGTTAGTAGAATGTAATTTTTTTAGAAATCCAAACACGAAATGGATACTATTTACACCAGAGGGCATTAAAATCACTTAGTTCAGATCCAATCCAGAAGTGTGAGGTTTGTAGTTAGCGGTCGTTTACTCCGGCTTGAATGTTTGTCCATTTTCTATGGCAGTTGTTTATTCTAATAAATTAAATTAATAAAAAATATTCCAAATAGTATTTCAGTATAAAGAATGGAAGCTTTAATTCCTGTAATTAATAAATTACAAGATGTATTTAATACTATCGGTACAGATTCTATTCAGTTACCACAAATTGTTGTTGTTGGTGCCCAAGTAAGTTTTATTTATGTAATTAATACTGTTAATTAAATTTAATTATACATTACTATTTTATGTTGTATAACATGAAATTTGAATAATATATTTCGATAAATAATGCATTTTGTTTCAGTTCGGAAAATGTCGAAGTTAATTGCAGAAGGATATGATAAATCATCAGATATGATAAATAATTGCTTAATGAATCACAATAATTTTTTAATATTACTATCATATTCCAAACATTCCTCATAAAAATTCATAGCATTTATAAAGATATCTAGATAGGCTATACCGACAACTGTGTTAAAAGGATATGGGGAAACATTATTTAACAACATGCTTTAAGAGCATGAATGATGCGGATTATATTTCTGTATATAATCTCTAATAAAATAAAATTAGCATCTTAAGATATATTTCGCTCAATATAATGGTTAAATTATAAATTTTTAAATAATGTGTTCATAATCAGAAAATAAGTGATATAATTCTGTTCGTCACTTACATATAAAAATAACTAAATTCAGTAATATAAACTTTTTTCAAAAAGTACAAAAAATGGTATTTCAGCAGCAATACAAAAAATGCATTTTTTGTGTATTAAAAAAGCTGCTTCATTATTAAATTTTTTGCGTTATGCATTACAGTAGACTCCCAATTAACCAGAATAGTATGGAAATTAATTTCCCAGATAATCCACAAAATTCTTAAAAAGAATCAGGATTACTAACAGTGTGCATTTAATAATAAAAAATAGATTGCAGAAATATAAATATAATCAAATATTCTATTATTTATTGAAAAAAGAACCAAGAAATTTTATTTACTGCAAGAAATTATTACAAAATTGCGCGCACAAAACAAATCTAATCAGGATGAAATTTTATCCTGTTTAGAGCTTTGTTTTTTGTGTGCAATTTTGTAAGTGTAACAGGATGGCTTTAAAGTTCTTTAAAATTATTACAATATTATAATTTTAATTTGATTCTAATTTTGATTAATTTTTATCTAAAAAATAATAAATGTTAGCTATAAGTTCAAAATATGATAAACAAACTGCTTAACATGTATAAATCTCAAACTGAAACAAAAAAGCACTTTTAGCAGTAAAGGTTCTCACCAAAAATTTATTAAAAGCAAAAACGCTTCTGTTAATTAAAAGCTTCTGTTCTTTATTGTTTGCAACCGAAGATGGTATCTATGATATCGAAAACGTTTTTGTTTTAATAAATTTTTGATGAGAACCTTTACTGCTAAAAGTGCTTTTTTGTTTCAGTTTGAAATGTTAGCTATTTAAAAATTTTTCAGATATTGCATTTAAGATAAAATATCAATAATTAAGCATGAATTATATTTTCTGGATTAACTGGGATTAATTAATCTACAGCCTAGATAATCCAACTCCAAATAAATGGGAGTATATTGTACAGTATTTGGATTTTTAATAGTTGATGTGATTTTAGCAAAAGTCCCATATGATGAAGGTACATCAAAGTTTATTTAGCTTATAAATCCATAGATTATTATAAGCTGAATAAATTTTTCAAAAGAATCCGCTATCTATGGAAAGTTTGAAATTTTCTTTTTTTGGAATGAATCTTTTAATATATTGGAACAGTCTATTTACACTTTTAATTATCTATCAGCAGGTGCAAATGTTCAGTTCTCTATGCTTCTCTCTGAAACTGCATCTTATATATACAAATCTTTGGGAAGTTCAGTTCAAAATAATATATCTGTTTGTGATACTTTCATCATGTGGACTTATACAAAAATTGTTCCAAAGTTTATAATCATTATATCATTAAGTTTATCATCATTATATGATTGAACACATTGTAAAATTTAATTAATAAAAGGAAATTATTTACTTATGTTTTACTTAAGATTACATTAAAACATATCACCATAGATATTGGTGTTAGATTATTAATTTCATTATTTTATAATACATTTTCTATATTAAGAATGGCAAACCTATGGCACACATGCCCAAAAGAGCATGCTGACAAATTTTTTGAACATGGAAAACTTGGAGCTGTTATATTGTTTTTAATTAAATTAACCTTTGGATTAGCACACAAGTGATTGTTTTTATAAAAATTTATCGGTTTAAAGTAATTTATTTTTTAATCCAGTTGTTTAATCCAGTTATTTTTTAATCCAGGTTAATTTATTTTTTAATCCAGTTTTGGTTAAATTTTTGGATTAACAATTTTTATATAAATTTTTTGGCATTTCCCTTAAAAAGATTTGCCACCTCTATTCTATATCATGCAATTGAGATGATTTGTTTTTCAATAAAAACTTTAAACCATATCTTGTTGAATTCATTGAGTTTTCAATTGGATTTTAAAATACTCAATACACAGTAAATGTATATTGGATTTTAATTTTTCATCAAAGAAAAATATAAATCAAGAATATAAGTATGGCTTATTTTGGAAATCTTTAATTTATAATTATTAGACTATACTTTTACTTATTGTTCTTCTTGTATTACAAAATTATATTGCTGTAGTAGGCAGGGCCGCTGAGAAGAGGTGACATCCGAGACTTTTGTCACGGACCCAACATTGAAAAGGCCCAACCATTGAGCCCCGATATGTCCAATAGTTCACAAGCTGCTACCAGAGTGCACTGTCTACCACTTAAAGCAGTTGTGCCAAAATAAACTATTTTATATATAACTTTGTATGTAATCAGTAACAGATTTTGCCTTAGGGAGGCCGAGGCATGAGAGATTTTTGGGACCCTATTAAAATAAATCATTTTTTAGAAAATCAATTCTTTTCTTTTTAGAAAAATAAAAGAATTGATTTTCTAAAAACAATTCTTTTAATTCAAAATAAAAAGGCAGGATTTTCAACAATAATTTGCATGCTCATATTATAATACATTGTTTTTATTAAGACATAAGAGGTGTAGTCATTGGTTTAATTCTTTGAAAAATAAAAAATGAAATAAAAACAGAATAGGAAAATGATCCTACCAGTAATAATAGAGTAAATTACTAGAGGAAGAGCACTGACATTCTTTTATGATTCTTGTGATATGTAAGTTAGATGATGATTGAATTCTTCCCTCATTCAGAGGGAATCATATTATACTACACAATTATTATATTTTTGTTTTATGTTTAGTATAATTTGCTGTTCATTTTATTTGATTTATGAAATGACTAGCAGTGTGTGCCAATGCAGTCAGGAATAGTTTGAAAAACAGTTATTTTAATGAAATACTGCTTTTGACTATTTTCATGTTGATTGGCTACAGTTTCAGCTGTTTAGTTTCTTTAATATGGCACATAAGAAAAAGAAAATTCATGAAATTATGAATGCTTCTCTTTTTGCTGATTGGTCTGAAAAATATGATTTTCTTTCAAACATATTGAGATTAGTAAAGCAGTGATATTATGCTTTGTCCATGGCACAGAGTGATTCTATGGCCTTCATTGTTTTATCCTGTATCCCTGTAGCCAGAATTTAATTTATTATTTTAATGCTATTGAATTTAATATTATGTTTCATGATTCCAAAAAAATCTTTATTGGTTGTGACTCACATTTATTAAATATGCAATAACTAGGTTATTTACTAATAGAACTGTCTAATTTTTCACTTCTCTACAGTTATGCCTTGATCAACAGTTGCATTTATTAAAAAATAGAATACTTCAGTATGCATAATTTTCTAACAGCTATATCAACCAAAGTCATTGAATGGAAAGTGAGAATTTTTGAGAATTATTGAAAGTCAGATATCAGAGTCTCATCTACTTCTATAAATCTATACTCTATATACTTAGAATTAGATGGAAGTACTTATCAAATAGCATTGTCAGTGACAGGAAGGCTAAAGCAAATTTTATTTTCTTAGTTTGGATTGTTTTGATTTATGATGGAGAGTAATTCAAATTTAAGATATGGAAAATCAATTCATCACTAAGGAAGAGAGATTATTTACAATAATAATCAATATTTTAAAAATGAGAAAGTTAATAAAAGTTATCATCAGTTAAATTATTATTAAATGAAATAAACATTTGAGTAAAAGTAAGTCAACCAGTTAACAGATTTTTAAAAATTACTTTAAAATTACATTATATGCATTTAAAAAAGTAGTGTGAAAATATCATGTAAATCGGAGAAACTGTATTATACTAAACGAATATATATAACTATACTTCCACTTGTTATCATAAAAACTAAGTCTGTTATAGCACAAATTCACAGTGGAAAAACTTTTAAAAACCAGAGAAGCACTTTCAGCTTTATTAAGCTATCTTCAACTCATTAGAATAACATATTAGAACATAAGAATTAGAACTCGTTTTTGAACAAGAATTATAGAATCAATTTAAATGTTAGAACGTGAATACATATTACGTGAATATATAAGATTATGCTTACATAATAAAATAAAAAGTATATAAGGGTACAAATAAATGTTATAAATAATTTACATATATTCTAAAGAAATTATAATTAGAAGAAAATTAAAATTTAAAATTAAATTGCAGTTAACATAGTTCATTATGTTTTATAGAAACCATTGCGCTGGAACTTTCGTTGGTTGATTATCATTTATGACGCGTCGTCGTCTTAAATTCTGCTATGATTATAGCTTCTGCCGTCTTTATGTCTTCGGTCTTGTCATATTTCCTGACCACCCGGGCTTGATCCCACTGGATATTTATGTTAAATTCAAAGAAATGTTTAGCTAAGGCAGTAGAAAAATTGGCGTTACTTATGTCCCTTTTGTGCTCACTTAGGCGAATGGCAAGTGACCTCGTTGTACTGCCAATATAGATTTCATTTCTGTTAATATCATTATTATATATTGGGATAATGTAAACACCAGCTTGTTGTGTTGGTGGTAGAGGTGACTTTATATTCTTTAATGTATGAAATGTGATGTTAAGCCTTGTATAAGGTAGAAATTTGTCAAGCTTCTTTAAGATGTTACTTTAGGTTTCATTGCTGCATGGTAGGGTACCGGTTGTATAAAAGAGTTAATCGTTCGTTGCTGAGTGTGTGTATGATTAGTACTATTTAATAAGGATCTATTAATATTATCCACAAATAGTTTATCATACCCATTCAGAATTGTATGTGCCATTATCCTGTTGTATTCTTCCAATTTACTCAAAACATCGGAACAGTACGTGTTCATCCTTTGCAACAGGGATCTAATGGCGGCCACTTTATATTTGAAAGGGTCATTGGACCAACGAGGGATAAACACGGGTGTATCCCTCATTGATCCAATGACTCTGGTGGGTTTCCTGTAAACCGAGGTGTGAAATGACTTATATTTGACATTAATATTAACATCTAGAACGTGTATACTGGTGGTGGACAGTTGTTCTAGGTTTATGTTAAGGCCAAGGGAATCATCCTTGAAAAGGGCCATTATGGTATCTACTTCTATAGATCGATCACTTATAATGAACAGATCATCAACATATCTCTTAAAAAATCTGATGTTATTAACGTAATGAGGATGAGACTTGTTCACATTTCTGTACTATTAATCAGCAACTATACCTGCCATGGGGCCGCCCTTAGTTTGTTTATAGAAGTGATCACCATATTTAAAGAACGAATTATATAAAATTAGGTGTGAGACATCTCTTAAAATGGCAGGTGGAACATTTAAATTCTCTGTGTTTTCTAATAAGAACCGTATAAACAAGCATGCAGGTTCGATATGCACTGATGGGAATAAACTAATGTAGTCAGCTACTAACATTTGGTCATCATCATTAAGATTGTATTCAAACAGGTCCCTAATAAAGGAAACAGATGATGTTACCGTGTATGGATATGATTTCAGGAAACCATTGCACCATGCAGCTAATCTTCTTTCAAGTGGTGTTAAGGGGGAGGAAGACTTATCAACCATAGGTCTGATGGTCACTGGCTGTTTATGGGTCTTGATGTAAGCATATAGAGGTGGACAGGTGGGATTAGTTAAAAGTTTAGATTTCCAACAGGAAGGAAAACCTTTTTTACGTTATAACAAGTCCAGATGCTTCTGTAATTTGTGTGTGGGATCATCATTTAAAATTACCAGTTCAGAAGACAACAAATATTCTTTTAACATATTATGATAATCATTAGCCTTCATGATAACAATCTTCTTTGTTTTGTCTTCTCTTGTGCAAATTAAAGAGTTGTCTTTAAGCCATAATTTCATTCTTTGAACTTTTAAGTAGTGCTGCCTTCGTTCTATAGCCATTTGGTTATTACTATGTTGGTTAAATGCTTTAGCAAAACTAGTTCTTAAGGTTTGTCTTTCATTTGGTTGCGCATGTGTTAATAAGGATTCAATAGATGGTGCAAAGTCCAATAATAAGGACTTCTTCAACATAGAATGGAACGGGTTGGTCAGTTAATATCGTTGCAGTGAGAGAGATCAGGAGTTTATTTGATTTATACTTATACTTTATTCTTCAAAACCCATTTAAGTTTCTTAATATAACGAGGTCTTAGCTATTGTTCATATCGTTGCATTTTTCGGTCTATATTTAGAATCTGCGAAGGTTGCATACCAGACTCCAAAAGCGTAGCTTGTATGTTCGCACAATGGTGTTGAATTCTATAATACCTTCGTCTGGTGTCAGAGATAGCATAACTTTAACATTTTTAAATAATAACTTCAAGGGAACTATATCCAAATAAACCTAAATTATTAAGCCAAATTTTAGCCCTTGAAACCGTAACGGAAATAATTTTAATGATTTATAATTAATCATATAATGATTTATAATTAATATTTAATAATTTAATATAAATTAAATTATAATTTATAATTAATAATAATATTTAATGATTTATAATTAATTAATAGATGGCACCACTCATTG
Source organism: Olivierus martensii (assembly GCA_000484575.1). NCBI lineage: Eukaryota > Metazoa > Arthropoda > Arachnida > Scorpiones > Buthidae > Olivierus > Olivierus martensii. The sequence continues at coordinate 5,069 of AYEL01058791.1, read as the reverse complement.
ATTTGTAAAATTAATAATTATTCTAATTATGAGATGGCACTAACTTTAGTTCAAATTATTTCATATCATTAAAATTATTTCTGTTACGGTTTCAAGGGCTAAAATTTGGCTTGATAATTTAGGTTTATTTAGAAATAGCATAATTCAGGCACCTTTTCTTCACTTGACGTACTATAGTTGAACTGTTTACTGGTAGTCTTAAGCGGTAGATACTCATTGGTAGCACATAATTGATTTGGCACTGCTCTAAAAACAACAAGGATTCATGCGTACGAGCTCTTTTTTTGGTTTGATTAAGATAGTTGGGTAAGGACATATTGTTAGCTGGCTCTGCTACTTTACTAAATGAATATATATAACTATACTTCCATTTGTTGTTATAAAAACTATAAGTCCGTTATAGCACAAATTCACAGTGGAATTTGTGCTATAACATTTAAATTGATTCTATAATTATGTGCAAAAACGAGTTCTAATTCTTATGTTCTAATATGTTATTCTAATGAGTTGAAGATAGCTTAATAAAGCTTAAAGTGCTTCTCTAGTTTTTAAAAGTTTTTCCACTGTGAATTTGTGCTATAACAGACTTAAAACTGTATGATAAGTTAAAGTGAAGATTAATGGATTTTTGAATCCATGGTTATATTTATATGATCATTATATTACACCGAATTTATTCCTACTATTTATTGTTATTAATTTTTTACCCACTTGCTCTTGTTGTTGTTAGTTTTTAATCTATACCCATTACTCATTATTAATCTATTTCTAGTACCTTTAAGTTTTTATAGTCTTCTATCCAGTTACTGTCCCCTTACTTCGTTGCTTAACTAAAAAGCAGTAGCATATAGTAATGTTGAATAAATACTGCTTATTCTTTGAAATGAGGAATTATTAATCTTGATTTAGTCAGTCATGGAAAAATGAAGCAATTGATGAATAAGATTCTGTGCACAATAGACTAATGTTGGTCGCAGTGCTTGGGCTGAAACACCCCCTCCCTATTCTACTACTACTAATAAGAATCATTTTTCATTCAGGACTGGACAAGATATTTTACAAAGAGAAAGTAAATTTATAGGAGAAAAAATTTTACTAACCTTAGATAAGAAGTTGAAAAATTAATATAAAATTAATTCATAGTTACATCTAAATCTTTACAAAATACAACAGATTGCCTGTACAACACTGGTCATAATTTTCTAGTTTCAATATAAAACACAATCAGTCTGATTCATCTGTGAAGTGATTTTGGTTTTTTGCCCATAGAATCAACTTAAATCCAGATCTCAATCCTAAAAATTTATATGGGAAGTCCTAGCTTAACTGTCAATCTTGCACAATCCAATTCATCTCATCAGTATCAATCAAATGGCTGCTTGATATAGCATTACCTTACAATTTGAAGTTTCCAGATGTGAGATCCATATTTTCTCAAGAGAAGTCCTAGCTTGTTGAACTAAATCCTTCAACTGACATCTCATCCTATTCAAGTGTGAATGGTTCATGGTCAGTACTGATATGTTTCATTGATTTTCTGCAATATAGGCGAGCAGTAGAATGGTTAATTTTTATTAAACCATCTTATTGTTTATGGGATATACTGTACTGTAACTAGTAGCAGCCACTTTTAGAGTTTATCTCGAGCTGAGCAACATTCATGATGGTGTCAGTCAGAAGATTGAAAGATGGAATTCACTGGACTGAATTCAAACCCTTCCTGAAAATCTGCAGGCTTGGGACCCAGATTTGAACCTGTATTCTCCAACATAGTAAGCATTGTAAAAATCCTGCAACAGATGGCCAATAAAAAATGTATATCAATAAATTACCATATTTTTGAATAAGGATCATAAGTGACACAGGGATCCAGGATAGCAGAATTGATTTGGATACTCATACAAAACAAGCAACATATATTTATTCAAAACAAATAAATAAAACAATATTAGCATATTTTGCTTGAGAGAGCTATCTGATGCATAGATCATACCTGGGAGAGAAAGATTAAACAAGAAATCTATGTCATTCCTCCATTATCCTTTGTCTACATTCCCTAATCCTTATCAGACGACCACCAACAGGATGGGATATGGATTCACCCTTCTCTGTTTTTTCCTATCTTCTTCTCGAATGTGTTCTTTATTTCCGTCTTGACTGACTCTCATATGTCCTATCTTTTTACTATTCAACAAGAGATGATCACATTATCTTATTGTTTACCAGAAGGCGATCTATTTTCATCATTGTTCAATGAAACTGATCCTTCTACTTCCTGAGACATCTCCAATTTTTATCCAAAAATTAATTTTAATAATTATAAAATTCTACCAATTAAAATATATATTAAATTATTTTATTAAAATTTATTAAGGTTCCACAGCATATATTTTATCATGAAGCCATCAGCCAATAGCAGTAGGATGAAAAGCAGCATTAAACAAGAGAAAGAAGAGCATATTATATAAATGGTTTCTGATAGTGTTCTGAATGAATTATTATAATTATTATTTTCATGCAAAGACTTATTTAATTGAAATTACTAAACAATAGTGCATATAAATTTTTATAGAGGACAATTTTTCTTTCTAATTCTTATGCTACTTTTCACTTAGAGATTATTAAACAGTTGCACTATTCAAGGGTCTATCATGAACTATCCACATCATAATTGGATCAGCCAACAAATCAAGATAAAAATATGGAAGTGTGGGACCCAGAATTGAACCCATATCCTTTGGATTATAAAAGACAGCTTTACTTTATGTACTCATATGCCATGGTTGATATATTTATTTGACATTTTTTAAGAAAAATGTCAAATAAATATATGATTTTATGTTTCATTATGAAAATTAACACTATGTAATTTTGCTGTCATTTATGTAACAAAATGATATGTCAAGATATTTCAATAAAAAATCAGTGCCATTTTTTGAATGCAGAAATGCATAATAATTTTTTAAAATTTAAGTCCATGGTTATTTAGTCCCTGATGTATGAGAATTTGATTTAATAACTGATTTAAGAGCATTCTCTCAATCACTAGACAATCATGTAATTAAACATGGGATCAGCAATTCAGTGGTGCTGAAAGCAGGATTGCAGAGTTGGATGGCAAATGATCCAACTCTGACTCCGATTCCAACTCCCTAAAATTTGTAAGGTCCAACTCAGACTCCTGACTCTGGGCAGTTTAAAAATCCAACTCTGACTCCACCCAAAAACCTCTGACTCTGCAACCCAGAGTTAGTCGGATGGCAAATGATCCAACTCTGACTCTCTCCAAAAACCTTCGACTCCCTGATTCCCAACTCCGACTTTGCAATCCTAGTTAAAAGATATGAAAAAGTTTGTATAACTTGAAACCTGCACTGTTTTTTTTTCCCAGTCCATTTCTAAATTATGACTATTGGTTTATTTCTTTTCAAATAATAATAATTTCATTGCACTTTAAAGCCATCCTGTTACACTCACAAAAATACACACCAAATACAAAGCTCTATATAGGACAAAATACTTTATTAACAGAAACGTTTTTGACCTTATCAATGGGTCAACCTCAGCTGCACACAACTTACAGTAGGCAGAGAAGAAACCTTCTACAAAAATAAACTACTAAAAGATGACGTCATAAAAGATGTCCCATCTCATACACAAACAGTTATGAGACCACATATTAACATTACCACATTACTACATTACTGCTACATACTCCACTGCTACAAATTAATAATAATAATGATGATAATACTGTTACCCTAAAAAACAGACGTAAAAATAAAACTTTAAAACACTTTGACAGAGTATGCATGATGTCATTAAAGCTGCCCCAAAAACAGACAGTGACAACGACCTCCTATTTCCAACTATAATTCACACCATTGCAAAGCCAACTGTGCAGCTGAGGTTGCCTCACTGATAGGGTCATAAACGTTTCTGTTAATAAAGTATTTTATCCTGTATAGAGATTTGTATTTTGTGTACTAATTTCATTGTTTTAGCATTATTCTATAATTATATGAAAGGCCCATCTGCTATTATATTTTTAACTATTCAATTTATAAATTTTAAATCTGAATTTGATCTTAATAAATTTATTCTAATTCTATTTTCTATTCTACTTATTTTCTAATTTGCCTTAAAAATTATTTTTTAATTTATTTTTTGTATTGATAAAATAAAATTGGCCCAAAAGCCATAATAGCACACATTGAAAATGTTATTTCAACCTTTATTTAATACAGGGCTCGACAAACCCGGTAGCCAAGTAGCCAATTGCTACCAGAATTTCCATTTTGGCTACCGCTTACAAACAGGTGATAGCTATTTGGCCACTGACTAATGCAAACAGCTGATTCTAGGGACTCCGATATTGTAAAGAAGGCCGTAGTCCTAATTATATTTAAAATCTGAACCTTTAGAACAAGTTTATTCCCTGTATGCTTTAAATTTATTACAGTATTTAATGTTTTTATTATGATAGCCGAGAGCCACTCTCTCTTATTGGCTGCCGGATTTCGTCTTCCATAGCCATCAAAGTGTACTTATAAACGAATCGCTTTGTTTACATTTCGATCCCGACCATGTTTTCTCCAAACTCTGTTTTGGCTGCCGGATTTTCATGTTTTCTCCAAACTCTCTCTTATTGACTGCCGGATTTCGTCTTCCATAGTCGTCAAAGTGTACTTAAATATATTCATTTAAAAAAGAGATGATAAAATATGTGCATATAATTTGATAAATTTCCTTTCTAAAAAAGAAAACAAAGAGGTTTACTCTTACAAAGAAACGAACTTGTTTGATTGTGTTGCATTGACGAACACGCACTAGACTTCTTTTTGAGGTAAACAAATTCGGTCAGTCACCACCTTGAATGAGCCTAAATGCCGTTTTCCGATGAAATTATTTTTGTCAGAAGAAGGATTTATTCTCTTTCGATAACATTCTTTCTGTAGGCTTTTCATATATAACTATAGGTTTACATTTAATAAAAACGTATTTTCCAATGGTGCCCTCATATTGTGATTAAGTAAAATCTGGTAATAGTTTTATATCATACGTGACGT
>AYEL01058786.1:0-14936 GCA_000484575.1 Olivierus martensii | reverse complement strand
GACATTAATAAACTTCAATGACTTATATGATTATAATCAAAACTACATTTCTTCAACATCAATAATGTAGATTTTGAAACTATCTCAAATAATGTATCATCATCCAATATTTTCGTCATTTTGTTTTGAAGTTAAACGATAACTATATAACAGCTATCTTGATTAGTTGGGCTTGGGTTACTTAAGAGACGATTTGATTGGCTACGAGTAGTCAGCTGCTGTCGTATGTGAATGCTACAGACGATAGTCGGACGAGTCGTTCACGATTACAATTCGGGTCCGATTCTCGAGTCGGACGCAGTGTGAATCCACCCTTATCGGGATTTGACTGTATAAATCACCAGACGGTGAAATTTGCAGAAATCAAAAAAGAGTATATTTTTAAAAAATGGTCTTAAATGCCTTTATAACAGTGGATAAATTTTCCCCTTTTCGATGGAGTAAAATCCATGTTGTTTTAAAGGCGACTAGAGTCCTGTATTTGGTCGCTCTCCGACGGCTCGTTACCGTTCTTCTGGTCACATCCTTTCCTCTTCCCCGACCATTTTTATCTTCTTCCCATTTACTAGTATGATTCTTCACCAATTTTAAATATCCGAGTCTGCCCCTTATTTCTAACGAAATAAATTTGTTCGTTCAAAGATATCCGGAGAAGCGAACGGGTGGAATATTCATTCCGGATTACGCCATCTACCCACCTGCCAGTCTAAATGATCCGATCGGTTGTTGACATTCCAAACAAAACTGGTATTCGGCTTTCTATTCTGAAGGACCCGGGTTCGAGTCTCGGGTTCCACTCCTGGAAGATATTTATCAGGGGATCCTCGTCCTCCACCATCAGGCTGACTCCTCCCCGGGGCGGGCAGCCTATGGAAGAGCTCGTTTCGCTCGCCACATAGTATTCTTCCAGAATGGAAGGTGGCGTTATCTGTTGACAAAAAAAGATTGTTAGCACGATCCCAGATGCTATAGGATTTTGAACGAGTAACACGGACCGATTTCTGTGGTGGTTGGTTCTTTAGGTAGAATCGGCTAATCGAGGCGTTTAGAGAATAAAAGTACGTCTCCGCCCTTTTTTTGTTCGACAGATGACGCCATTAGGCTATCAATGGCGTTTATTAACACCTCCGTTCCGCGTAATTTTTTTCGCCCTGATAATGTGTCGAATGGCTGACAAAATATCTGGAGAAAAGTATACCACGGAGAGTGCGAATTTTAAACCCCTTTTCTTTTTTATGTACCAGGTATACGAATAGTAGATTTTAAATGTGGCTAGTCCGTCAATCGAAAGCAGGCGTGATAAATATGAAAAAATTCTATCTAGATTAGATTAGGTAGGGGTTAAGCCGCCATATCATACGACGGATATACTATATCTGGCGGCGGCCACTTATACAGCCCATTACAGGCTGACTCACACCCGGATGGTTGAAGGATGGAGTTCGACCAGCCGGGCCCCTCCTGAAAAACTGGCGGTGTGAGACCCGGATTCTCCAGGGTGATAAGCCACAGCTTTACTACGCGGCCATTCGGTCGAGAATTCTATCTAGTCTGAGCTAGGGCTGGCCGACCAAAATTCTTGTGATTCAAAAACTGTTTTGTCAAATACGATTAGGGACGTAATGTCATTTTTACTTTTTGAATTGCCATTCGGTCGAGAATTCTATCTAGTCTGAGCTAGGGCTGGCCGACCAAAATTCTTGTAATTCAAAAACTGTTTTGTCAAATACGATTAGGGACGTAGTGTCATTTTTACTTTTTGAAATTTTCTCTGGATTTGCCTTTTATTCGTACCCGTCATCGCGCCTAGCCCATAGGTATTTCTACTTTGATTTAGGAATCATCGATATCCGTGGGGCGTTTCGACATTTTTCCATCGATGGAAGACTTTAAATCCTTTTACTCCCTCGGCATCCGCTAAAAACGTTTCATTTTTCTCGGCGCTAAAATGGCGACGATGCATGGCCACGGGCTTATATTTGACGACAGCGTCGGAAATATTGTCTTTGGGAGCGGAGTATTTCCAACTTTTGTGGAGGTATTAATGCGCACGGAACAGTCGATTTCGATGTAAAAGATAAGTGTCAATAAGAACGCGTTTATTTTTATGTAATCGTGCCACTGGGTTTTTCAAATTTCGAATAAACATTCGATGCAATTTGCTTCGTTTGATGGCTAATCACGCAGCCTTTCGAGAACGACTTAAAATTACCACTCCGTCATTTTAGAACAGTTAGAATCGACTGGAATGCGCGGAACATCACGCCGCATCCGATCATATATATATATAATTACAGTTTGTCTCTGTAATCCGACACCGTGCCAACCGTCGCGCCGCCCACGTGAAATTTTCGTGTCACAACTTGTCGATGTGCGACAGAAACTGACGTAAACAAATTATCAATCGCTATTCGTTCGTTGCGTTATAGCCAGAATAATTTTTAAGTACAGTATCCTTTTTACTGTAAAATACTGTTTTTACTATATCAGTGTTAGCCGGCCGGATTGGCCGCGTGGAAACGCTTCGGCTTTCCACTCTGGAGGACCCGAGTTCGAGCCTCGGGTCCTACCCCCTCTCTACAATAATTTTTTCTTGGTGTTGGGATTTTTTTTTCCGTCAGTGTATATATAATTACAGTTTGTCTCTGTAATCCGACACCGTGCCAACCGTCGCGCCGCCCACGTGAAATTTTCGTGTCACAACTTGTCGATGTGCGACAGAAACTGACGTAAACAAATTATCAATCGCTATTCGTTCGTTGCGTTATAGCCAGAATAATTTTTAAGTACAGTATCCTTTTTACTGTAAAATACTGTTTTTACTATATCAGTGTTAGCCGGCCGGATTGGCCGCGTGGAAACGCTTCGGCTTTCCACTCTGGAGGACCCGAGTTCGAGCCTCGGGTCCTACCCCCTGAAAATATTTATCATGGGGTCCGAGCCCGGCCGTCGATTCCCGTCCTCTAACATTGCTGACCTCTCCGCAGGGGTGGGCAGCCTGTGGAAGGGCTTGTTTCGCTCACCACATAGTATTCTACCAGAAAGACCCCTCCGCAGGGGTGGGCAGCCTGTGGAAGGGCTTGTTTCGCCCAGACCCCTCCGCAGGGGTGGGCAGCCTGTGGAAGGGCTTGTTTCGTCCCGCCACCATAGTATTCTACCAGAATGGAGTGTGGCGTCATCTGTTGACAAAAAAACTGTATCAGTATTTGTTATTTATCTTTACGTAACATCACAAATCGAAAAAAGTGAAAAACGAACACACAACACATTGACTGTGGTCGAAAAGGCAGAAATAATGAAGAAACTTGACTCGGAAGAAAAGTTTATTAATTTGGCCTCGTTTTATGGTATTGGAAGAGCGGCCATTTATGATATTAAAAAATCGGGATAAAATTGAGGGGTTGGTGACAGATTTGAACAGCGACAGCAGTGACAGGAAAGTCTTATTTATTAACTGAACGTATTCGTTTGTGTAATTCCATTTTTCTCGTCGAACATCCAATAATCCGACAAATCCCGGAATTATATGTTTCGGATTACGGACTGTATATATGATATTATAGATACGCAGATAATTTACTACATGTCAAAGTCATGTTAATATCGTATTTTTATTCGAAGCTTTTTTATTTGCCAAAATTGTCATTTGTGTTATGGCAATTTACTGTTAACATGGCGAATAATTTAGTGGACTATATCATCGGCGTAGTGATATAAATCACTACGCCGATGATATAGTCAGCTCTTCCAAACTCTCATTACTGATTTCGATATGTCATCAAGTATAGTATACCCGACACAGCTACCAAAATGGAGAATAGTGGACGGCTACGTACGGACTGGTAATATGGCCAACAGTTTCTGGTAAGGAGAAATTTTTACACGAAGATTTTTACCTAGAGTCAAATGCAAGTAAGGTGTAAGTGTGGCATAACGGGGGGAAATATATATTACTTTTCCCACCTGTGCTAGGTGGGTGACACAGTTGTGTAATATTCCACAAAATAATCTACCCCGCCTTTAATTACGTATAATTCCTTTCTGATCTGTTCTCCAGTAGCGGAGGCTCCTACTAGAATTCCGATCTGCGTAATTATTAAATTGTCTGACGCCATTTTATAATTACCGTTACGAAACCATCACCGAAATTCTGATACACCTTATGGCTGCTATATCTTTTCTTTTTTCTAAGTCATCCTAATTTAGAAAAAAGTAGAATAACAATCTGTGCGGAAGAAAATTGAGGACAGATGAGCGGCCATCCTGCCGCATTTCTATTTGGATGGCGTTAATTTAATTGGGTTTTAATTTTTTATTTGTGTTTTATCATAGCTAACTAATTGTCACTAGAAGTTTCTGGTAAACTCCAGTTTTAAAGATAATTGTTAGATAAACTTCCTAATAAGTATTTCTGATTAAACTTTAGACCTGGGCTTTCCAATCCGCGGTCCGCGGGCCGCATGCGGCCCAACATAAAATAGTAAACTTCTTTAAAACATTGAGAATTTTATGTATTTAATGAAGTTTTTATTATTTAGATACCTATCTACACTTCCAATTTCCATTTTCTAAGATATTTCTTATTTCAGTTTTTTTTATATATATATATTTTACGTCCCCTTTCCAATCAGGGAGATTACTAAGGGGACGGGGCCAGTTCCAACCACGGGCTGCACCCACACCCGTGGAGGGGGGCCGGATGGTGAAGGACGGGGATCACCGGGCCGGGCCCAACACCCCGAAAAAATCCGGGACCAGACCCGGGTCCTCCAGCGTGGTACGCCAACGCGTTACCACTCGGCCATCCGGCCGCTATTTCAGTGATTAAAACTTCTCGACTCGGTCAATGATTTAAAAAATTTCTGAACGAAAAGAAGTCGAAGATTATTATGTCACGACATTTTTGTTCATTTGTCACGATGAATATCATATATTGTACATTATTTACTAAATTTTTGCTTAACAATCTTTTTTTTACACTACTTTCCAATTAGTGAGATTACTAAGGGGCGGAGTCAATTCCCTACAACAGTCAAAAACTTGTAAGTTATTTAAAAATGATATACATTTAAGTTTTTCTGTACTGTCTTCAATTAAGGGGCGGAGTCAATTCCCTACAACAGTCAAAAACTTGTAAGTTATTTAAAAATGATAGACGTTTAAGTTTTTCGGTGCTGTCTTCAATTTTTTTGAACTACGGTTATTAAAGGATTTTTATCAAAAATTAAATAAAAATATGGAGCCGTTCCAGCGGCCATCAGTGGTTTTAATGGCGCATCTTGATTTTTTCACCCTAGCCTAGATGCTGGAAAGTAGGCTATTAGTCCTTCCAAAATTATTGGCTATTAATTTCCAACGCCGCATTTTATTTGCCATGTTTTTTGTAATACGATATATAGATAATGTAGCGTAGTCCTATGTATGGTATGGCGTCGGTAATATTTATAAAGTGCAGATGGATTATAATTGTGACGGATAATTTTATAGCTAATAAGAAAGAAGTGTAACTGCGTAAAATATATATTTATTTATCTATTAATTTATTAGTTATTTTCTAAAGTTTGAGAATAAGAGAGTCGATAAACAACGCAATTCGACTTTCTTACACATCCATCGACATCTGGACTAAAGAGGAAACAATCTACACTACCTTCTGTAGCGGAGTCGTTTAGCGCGCGCACCAAATAAGTAAAGTTTGACCAAATGCTGATTTCTGCAAAAATGTTATTTTTTAACTATGGAAAGGGCTTCGACTAGTCAGGCATCATCCAGTAAAAGAAATATTTCGAATATACCCTAACTGTACCAATTTCAATTATTAAGAATAAGTAAAACAATTCCAAAATGATTTTTTCGGTGGAGGGGGTATATTTTAAATCTAATCTAGTGTTGTCGAAATAAATACTGGCAGTCTGTCCCTTATCGAAGTGCCAGCCTGAATATCTCCAGCTATTTCGTAACCAGCTAAAGCAACTTTTATCTATTTCTAGTCGACCTGGCAGGTTTGGGGACCACGGAAGCCATCGGATCAGTAGCGGAACTTAAAATTTTTGGCCCTCCGCAAAATATTATTTCGATCCCTATCACAAAAAAATAAATTTTTATCTAGAAATTTTTATTAGAAAATAACAAAAATAAAAAAACAAAATTGCATCAATTGAAAATTATCGGAAGAAAATATATTTAAAATTCTTCCTCCTGGATTTTAAATTGGAAAAACTCTAATTACACTTTTATTTCTGGCTGTTTTCGCTTCAATTCCTAATACAGAGAGATTACGCAAACGTTCTTCGCCTGTTGGCGAAACTTATGATAATTTTTATCATCTTAAGTTTTGAAAATGATCTTTTCGCCACTGCCACGGTGACAGGTAGCTCGAAAAACAATAACAATGCGATAATGACACGTGTAAAATTTAAAGATATTGTAGCGTATTTAATCGATAACAACTCAGCGAATTCTTTTACACTCGAATTTCTAACAATTTCCTCTCTAAGCGTAGCGGTTATCGTTATGGTTCGTATTGGAAAATCTGTGGTAAGATCTTTGTATTTTAATTAAAGCGCTTGGTCATATTTAAAAATTTTTGAGCCCTCCGGGTGGCGGGGTGCGGCGCGATGTAGTTCCGCCACTGTGGAGGATGTGTTAAAATTAAAAGTTTGATTTTATCTGAGGAAGTTGGGCAAAAGCCGGCTTTCATCTTTTTTTCTCAGTCGATTTAAAAGTCTTTCTCCCAAATCCGTTATTATCTATTACGAAAATTACGGCCTTACGGTGTTCTGATTTTCTTAGGTAATTTGTTCTTTCGTTCGACTATAGCTAATTTCTGCCACGATTATATTTCTAAAAATATTCTCCAAATTTCAAAATAGACTATATCGGCTCTATCTGCCTTTGGCTCTACCCACCGTATAATCTAAAGATAAATGGATTTCTTTTCATTTTTACCAGTCGGCTATCTTACTATAGAAATTCCGTGTAAACGTGTTAACTGCCACATATAAGCTATCGAAATTCTAAAAGAAATTTACCTAGATCCTGACCTTGACCCAATCTTAGGGTTGGCTACGGTGTTTCGACCCTTCGTTTTATAAAATGAAATCTATATTATTTATTAAAGTTAAAAATGGCCGAATTAAAAAATATATATTTATTCTGCATTACTGCTGAACGTTTTTCGGAAACACAATACTATACTGTAAGTGGTAAAAAAGCCATTTTGAAGTTTCTAAATATAAAATATATCTAGACCAGGGTTCTTAACCTTTTTGACTCCGCCATCTAACATTTTTTTGAAATCGTACTGCGACCCAAATATTTATTTTACAATATAAAATAAAAAAGGCAATATATCAACACGATACTGTAAGTACTCGGATTAACTTATAGTAAAATGGACTAAGATGTATTTACTCATATACGACGAACAGAGCCGGCCCTAGGGTAGTCGACGAAGTCAAACGAGGTCCGTGGCGGTCATCCAGCTAGGAGGCCCCACGGCTGTCTACTCAGGCCAGGCGAATCCCTTTCAACAAGCCGCTGAGCACACCAACCCCCGCTCAAGCCAGACATAGTGTGGAGGCGACTGTCGCCGGATGCCACCAAACTATAGGAGCCACTTAGTTAATCCCTGTCACTATGAAAGTATCGGCCCGGCTGCAAAACAGATACGAGCATAGTGACAGCTGGTAAGCCCTCTCACCACGTCAAGGTGGGCCCCACGTCGAGAGGGAGAGGCGCAATAGGCCGGCCACGACTAATAATACCCGAAGACAAACTTATCAACCTATTAGAAATCAGCGTCAGGGAAACTAAACGAGAGGCCAACGCAGGAGGCTTGTGCCTCTACAATGGAAAAACCTCCTTCGTTGGACTATCAATCAAAGTAAGACAAATTTGCCATTTATCTCTATTTTTATTAATAATATTATCGTGAATGCTCACATAGATACTGGAGCTGATAACACCGCCATTAGTGAGAAGGTGTGGAAGAAAATAACAAAGAAGGATCCACACATTCGCCTCCACCCAAGTCCAACGGTACAGTTAGCCGTACAAGGCGAGGAATATAGGACTTTAGGACATTTTACAGCGATGATAAAAGTCAACAATGTCACTCTGAAACAAACTTGTATGATTGTTCGAGATTTGGCGGTGCCATGCTTGTTGGGATTCGATTTTGTCCAAAAACATTGTTTCATTAAATTTTAAAGAGGCCGAATTAGAAATCAAAGTCGACAACGACAGGAAGGAGACAGATGACAATATTTTGGCTGACTTACAGACTCCCTTGGAAAGAGACAGGTTAGTTCAATTAAAAGACATTCTATTACAATTTCCTCTAATTTTTAATGATAAGTCAGAACTAACCAACATGGTGGAGCACGTAATTGACACTAAAGATGCCAAACCGATTTCTAGTAAACCATATAGTTACTCACCGGTGAAGCTAAACGAAATGAATAGGCAAATCGAAGAAATGAAAAGGGACGGAATAATAGAACCATCGAAGTCGCCGTGGGCATCCCCAGTCGTCATGGTTAAAAAGAAAACGGGAGACTGGAGATTGTACGTGGACTATAGGCGCCCCGCTGCAAAGTTCTTTTATAGCGCCCCTTATATTTTTTAAAGACAATAGTGCCACTATAGGAAGTTAAATCAGGTAACTATAACTGATAAATTTCCGCTTCCCATTATTTCAGAGTTAATGAAGTCTTTAAAAGATGCAAAGTTCATCTCCACTCTCGATGTAGTCGACGCCCCGCTGCAAAGTTCTTTTATAGCGCCCCTTATATTTTTTAAAGACATCTAACTTTGAATAATCTTGTAAGGCGCCCTGATGCTGCGCGTCACTCCCATCGCGCGTTGGGCCGGCTCTGACAACGAAATAGTATAACAACGAATTGTAAATTAAAAACACACACTGTAATTCTTATACTTGAATACAAAAACATGGCCTACGCTTCAACGAAATACAAAATAAACCAAGGGCTATACCAGTTCTTAGTTATGCCCTTCGGCTTGAAAAATGCCCCCGCCACATGAAAAATGCCAAAGACTAATGAATGAAGTCTTACAAGATATAAAAAGCATCTCTGACTACTTAAAAAACATTAATGTACATAAAAAAATATAATTACAAAGTTATTCTTATTGCTGTTCTGAAAACTGACAATTATACACTAGTTCAAAACTAGCAAAACTGGCAAGGGGAATGTGCCGATGAATCCGGGACGGGCGGAACAAACATACTCATAGACTTCACCATGTCAAAAATTAATTTCAGATATTATCCAACACATCAACATGGTACTAGAAAGGTTATCAAGGGCCGGATTGACTGTAAAATTATCCAAGAGCCATTTCTGCAGCTGGACGTACAGTACAGTACATACAAAGTTATTCTTATCGTTGTTCTGAAAACTGACAATTATACACTAGTTCAAAACTAGCAAAACTGGGAAGGGAAATGTGCCGCTGAATGCCGGGACGGGCGGAACAAATATGCGCATAGACTTAAGTTACATTGACCATGTCAAAATTAACTTAAGATATTAACGTACCAGAAATTAATACTATTCAGAATCTCATAATTAATTTTCAAAATTAACTTAAAAGACATTTTTTTGTCTATTTATTTATTTATTTATTTTTTATATTTTTAATTCGGTATTTTACCAGTTGGTTGGCGACCCATTAAAAATTTAACGCGACCGGAATGGTTGAGAAACACTGATCTAGGCAACTACCAAATAGTTAATTTAATAAGGGGAAAAGGAAAAATTTAGATGGCCCGCTGGCTACGGAATTTTATAGCTGGTATTCATCGAGATGGATCAGATAAAATGGAAATTTTTGTAAAAAATATTTTTGATTCCTTTCACCACCAATCGTTATTTTAACACTACCGGTAAAAAGTCATACAGTATAGCGTGGCCAAACTTTCCGAATTAATCGAATATTTTTGAAGTGCCGATGGGCATAATACTATTTATAAGTTTCGGTCGACGTTTATTAATTAGCGCGACTTTTTTCTGTTTGGCAGCAAATACAGTTAGGGAAAAGCGCCCGGTGTCGATCGAGGTTAAAATAAACCCAGCAATATTTCCAGATTTTATTTAGGCTATAGGGATTAAGTTTAATATCAATGTTAAGCTATTTTCGCTAATTATTTATATTTAGCCACTTTTTTACACAAGCTCTCTCCTAGCCAATTAACATTAACGTACCGTTTAGACCAGCGGTTCTCAACTTTCTTTTTCCGGGCCACATATATTCGTTCGCTACATTAAGAGGGCCGCCACACGCTATATCAGCAGTCGGCCACCGGTTGGTGTCATCTGAAAAAAAAAAATTTATGAGGAAAGACATCAAATTAGGAAAATTCTAATTTTTCCAAATTAAAAAAAAAATTTAATATCAGAATTTTTATGTTTTCGCGTGTGGGAGAAGAATTCCGCACTTTCATTAAATTGGTAACTCTTCGTTCAGGGCCGCACGTAAGTTTGGTGGGCCGCGGGTTGAGAATGGCTGGTTTAGAGCCAATGGTCTCCAAAGTGGGGTACGCGCGACGATACCTAGGGGTACAGTGAATACAATTTTTATATATTGTTTGCAGACTCTACCAGCCAAACATTTTTTATATATTGTTTGTAAAGTCTACAAGCTGCTAGATTACCAAGTATTAAAACTAAATATCGAAATAAATTAAACTTGGAACCAGACCTTTGTATCGCAGTATTAGATAACATCAAACCAGCATTTTCAGAAATTATTAAACAAATGCCAGCCCATTGTTCTCATTAAATTGTAATAAGATAAAACAAATACGTATCTATGTTTATAATAAAAATAATGCGCAATTATAGCATTTTTGGATATTACATAAGGCCTTATTACCTCTTTAAAACACTAATTACGATAAATTTCTGCAAAATCAATTGGGGATACGCGCCATTTATTTTTTCTGTCTTAGGGGTATGCAGTCAAAAAAGTTTGGAGACCACTGGTTTAAACCATATGTTCATTGACATTTTAGACTTGTTTCAAAGCCCCCTATCAGTACGCAAAACTTTACGAAGGTTTTCTTCACCCTATCTATATATATATATTTGATATATATATATATCAAATACTTTAATATAAAGTATATATGTTACGGCAAAAGTGATAAATTGGTGATTATGCATAATCGCCGGTTATTATGCATAATCACCAATCGTCTTGGTAAGTTTGATAAATTTCACTAAATTTCTCTTTTACCAGCAATTTTACATAATTCTCAAATGATGTCGGTAAATTTGATAAATAGGCCAGGATTTCTCACTTTTACCGGCGCTTATACAGGGTGAGTCACGGGAAACAGATGTGGAACCAATTATTCGCGCTAATCGAGGCCTACCTGTATTTATATTTTTAAAAGTGTGTAAAAACTCAACGGTGAAATGAATATTCGTTTACTCTTTTCGATTGGAAACAATATAAAATAAGAAACATTCATCTTATCCAAGCACCTTTTAGATGTAAGAATTAAGAGACCTCGATATAATTTTATTTAACGATTTTTATTTTAAATAACAACTTGATAAGTATAAATTGATATCTTCTAATATAGGAAATATTTATAAATCCAAATTTTTATTGGCGATAACTCCATCGACATATACTATAAATAGAGTTAGGATCCGATGTTTTGACGAGCGAAAATATTAAAGGCGCTAACCAGTGCAAAAGAAAAAGCTTAGAATTGAAAAGTGGAGGGCCAACTTCACACCGGTCAGATTCTTTCTATTAATCTTAATGGGTCTTTTCACTTTAGAGTGGAAATTTCTCAAAAAAGGAATTCCGGTCCAATAGACTGGAAAGCCGAACATCAGTCGAGATCGTTATTAATTAAAAAAAAAATCATTTCGAAAACGTAATTATAAAGTTTATATAAAAAGGATTTTATATTGTTCCGTCAGAAAACTTTAATTTTCCTTCTTTTATTACTATCTCCGGTAACGCGTATACAGAAAATTGCTCCGTCTTTTTTCTAGATCCAAGATGGGCCGGGCCCGATATTCTCGGTTAGACCGGCACGGAGGGTATAAGACCCGGTCGACAGTCGGGCGCCGACTCCATCGACCGTCGACACTCCCAGAAGGAAGCGCGACTGGGAAATCCCGGACGGCCATGACGTCATAGAGGGAAAGAGACCGGGTGGAGAACCGAATGGAGCGTGGACGGCCGAAGAAACGCAAAGGACGGATTCGAGAGGAAGGAGGATGTTTACAATTACAGAGAGCGCTGATGGCCGACGAAGACGGAGACAGGTAAGCTAAACGGGTGGGAAAGCGCCCGAGTTAGGGGCCATACCCGGATCCGGAGAAAACTTTCGGCCGGTTAAACTCGGACCGTTTCTTATAAGGCTAACCGACCCGTAACGACAGACTGGACGTCGTCTTATAAGACGGCGTCTGCGGTGTTAAAGCCGGTAGGAAGAGAGAGATAAATCGGAGACCAGCTCGGTCGGTTAAACACTGGACAGGTAAGAACCTATATTTAATTTTGGCCCGAATATCGTAGCGGTTAGTTAACTGTAGGTCGGTTAAGGCTAAAAATTTATCCGGCCCGCTTAACCGAGAGTCGGACCCCGATTATCGGCGCCCATTTTCTACGAATTTTAATAAAAGGAAAACCGACCTTTAGTACGGTTTGCCTACTATCGTAAATACGTTAACGGGCGGAATTAAACCGACTTAATTAACAGTAATTGGAAAAACTTTCTCGGACGCATTTGAAAAATTTTATTTAAGGAAAGGTCCAATTAAATACCTGGGATTTGCGTCTGCCGAAATAACGTCTTCCCAATCCCTTAAAACGTGGCCGACTATTCAAAAACGCGATAATAAAAAACGGAAGAGTGATCCTGGGATTTGCGTCTGCCGAAATAACGTCTTCCCAATCCCTTAAAACGTGGCCGACTATTCCAAAACGCGATAATAAAAAACGGAAGAGTGATCTCAGCCTCTTCTCCCGTTTTACTCCACTCTGGTTACTCCAGACTATCCTACGGCCCCTACCGGTGAGGGGAAGGGGCTAAGCTTCGATTTATCCGAAAAATTCTGGTAGGCTCTCGGAGAATCCCACCGGCCAACCCCCACCGTGGTGGGATTTCGATCGTTCGATCTGTTTCTGTGGTGGGATCGAAATCCCACCACAGAAACAGAAGAGTCGATTCTTCTGTTTGGCCAGAGGGCCAGTGGCTGGGTCTTCTGGACAAATTGCGAAAGGATTAAGTAGTGGATTGGAAAAGTCATGGAACCCAGTTAGCGCTATATTAAACCATGGTTGGCTATTTGGCACGGTCTCGGCGTTCCACCTAACTATAAATACGTCTCGAACGTCCGATACTCGGCAAATTCACAAAACTCTTTAATTTAATTGGATCAAAGAAAATCGGAGCCGAATTCTCTAGAGTGGAACAGGTTAGTTTCGGTTAAGCAGCCGTATTGGCCACTTTTAGATTCCGTCTCGGCGCTGGTTGGATCCGCCCTGTGATTGGGAAGGCCACCGCTTTTCCGCCCGGCCACCTTACTATCTAGTTTCTCGGAAAATTCGACTTCCTTCTTCGAAACACGTGGGACGACTGCTAAAAATAATTAAAACTAATGCGGCTTAAAAAGAGAAAGTGTAACGTATCGGGTCGGACAATTAAATTTCTAAACCAGAACCGTAAGAATTCATTTTTAATCGGTTATAAAAGTTTCGACAAATCCAACTGTTAATGGCGGCCACCAAACAGTCATCGACTGTCGGACTCTTCAAAATTACTTCCGAGTTGTCCGGTAAACCGTGTCGTCTAAATGGGGCAGGGCCGCATTTCTCGGCCAGCTGACATATCGGGCTTTCACCATTTCCGATATAATATTACTTTTTAATGTTCTTAAGAGATTAACGAAAAGAATCCTAAAATTGAATTATATTAACTCAATTAATTTTTCTTAACTATTAGTAATTATTTGACCATCGACAAGCTATCGATGACATCGCACTTATATAAGACCAATTTTGTTTTAGCTATTTCAGAAAAAGTTTTCCACTGTGACTGTATTTTAAAGTTATTTTTGGTTTCTAACACACACCATTTCGGTAATTGCCTGGCCGTTATTGCCACATTCTGTTTTATTATTTAATTTAATTAAGTTTTAATTTATTTTTATTTTATCGCCAGTTCGTTGCATTTACGAAATGAGTGAGAAAAAACGTAAAATACAAAATGAAAATCGAGTACAGCCATACTGGCGTAGCCCGGTTTCAAATAGTCCGGACTGTAATTGTTAATAAAAAATTTTAATTTACTCGATTTTTTTAGAATAAATACGAAATGTAAGCGCGCTCGCTACATAATACTTTTATATGACTAAAATAGCCACTCTTTGACGAATTAAGATGAGCGGGAGGCTGCTCCAGTGTTGCCAAATCTGGGGGCACGGCAGTGCTCCCGGCAAATCGAGCTAGCACGGCCGTACCATCCTTTTCTGGAAGGAACTCCAGATACTTTTGACACCTCCATATCTTTGTGTTGGAGTTGCCGAAGAAACTGAATTTTTTTTGTCTACAGTAGTTGGTAAACGGAACGAAACCTCGAAATTTCACGCTTCTATCTTTTCTAATTCAAAACATATATGTACTCAAAATTTCGTTTTTTCGACACTGACCGATCATCAAAAATCAGTGGTACTTCTAGCGGCCCTAGAAACTTGAAATTTGGGATAAAGATAATGTTTAGGATACAAAGAAAGAAAAAATTAAAAAATCCGCATTCGCAGCCGCAGTTACGTTGACGTTTCCTCGTTCGCTGTCGGCAACCTTAATTGTTATTCTATTCTACAAATAATAAACAAAGATAAGCCTATAGGCAAGTTTTATGCGCATTAATCCAAAATAATGTA
>AYEL01058783.1:0-11208 GCA_000484575.1 Olivierus martensii | reverse complement strand
GTCAAATAGTTAATTTCTATATATTTGAACTGCATATTTATTTCAACTAGTTATATAAACAAATGCTATTTTCTTTTTATTTTCTAAAGAAATCAATCCAAATAGAAGTAGGACATCTCTATTGCTATATTCAGTCATAGTTGCTTGATTTAAAATATTGTTGCATAAATTATATAAAAGATATATATGTTATGGTAAAAGTGATTAATCCAGTGATTATGCATAATCACTGGTTATTATGTATAATCACCAACAATTTCAGTAAAAGTGATAAATTTTTTCATATATTTCAAATTAATCAAATTTACTGAATATTATGCATAATCACCAGTCTGTGATAGTAAATTTGATTAATAATGCATTATTGTCGAGTAATGTAGTAGTTGTCTGTATTTATCTTCATTTATGTAATAACTTTGGCTTTAAGAGGTCAAAGAATATAAGATTTCACTTGGTTCAAGAAATAAACGCAAATGAAGGTGCAGAAATTAAAATTGACAACCAGATAAAGACGTCTATAAAACTTGAGCATGATAGGCTCAGGCCTGTCATGTATCTATTTTTGTATATGACAAAAAAGAAAGATTGTCTTATTGAGATTGAAATCACAAATCAAGATTTGTTAATAACAGCTGAAAATGAAACACTGAAGAAATATGAATTAATGGCAAATGAACTGACCATAATGTATAAATGCTAAATAAAGATAATTCCTTATGTGATGACTTGCGATGATATTGCAACAACTTACCACAAAAATCATATTCGAGCAATGGATTTGCTCCTAAATGCAGTGGTATAGTGTGGCCAGAATGTCGTTCTGGAATTTGATAGAATACATTACATTTGTTATAATATTTTTGAGCTTAATTGAATAATTGCATATAATTAATTTTATTAACTATTAAGTTCATAACTTCAAATTAAAGATTAAATGTCAAAAATATCTTATTTTTAAATGAAAGTCTTCAATCAATAATACAATATACATATAGGGACTTATTGAACTATACCCAGAGTACAATGAAATATGTAGGCATACATATACTGCTGTCACACACAACTGTGCAAACTTGATTCTGACCCCCTTGTGTGCATGTATACAATGGGGATATTCAAATTATTTAATAACCAGTACGCTTATATTTCATGTCGGGAATTTCTATCTGGTCAAAGGGGTCTTTAAAATAACTGATTGTTTTATAAAATATTGTACCAGTTACTGGTTAATGCATGATTATGAAAGATGAATGCATATAGTTGCATATATTCAAGGACACACTACCAAAGTATTCAAGGACTAATTCAAGTTATTCAATAGATTTATTATATCATTAAAGAAAAAGTCGTTGAAATAAGTAAACACTTGTAAATAAATTTTATGTTTCATACTATTTTCTTTTTAATTTTTATGCTACTACATTTCACGTAAAAACATTCCAGTGATTATGCATACTCGCCGGTTATCAGGAGTCGAATAGCATGGCTTATAAATGATTTTGCAAATATTAAAGCAATTAAAAGTCACTTTTTAATTTATTTGTATTGTAAGTAATTGTTTTAGTGGGTGTAAATTTTTATAATATATTAAATGCATAATAATAAAAATTAAGTGCACAATAATAAATAAATTCTGTAATAATTACCTGAAACAAACGTTAGATATGAATAATATAAGTAATATTTAACATCTTTAGATCTTTAAAATGCTGGAAAAGTGAATGATATCTAAAACTGAGAACTCTTGGCTTTTATCGTTATATTATATAATTTTTCCCACCCATCATGCATGTTTTTTTACATTGTTATCTCAAAAAAGCTTATATTGCAAAGTTGCTGATTTTAATAAATACCAATAATAATAACTTATAACTAGACGAATAAGTGTTATATCTAAACGACAAAACAATGTTAAAAATTTATACTAATAAATTGAATAAATTCTCAAAACAAGTTAAATAACAAAAATATAAATTTATTAGACTCAGAACACTTACAAAAGTGTAAAGAATGCTTTATTTAAACAATAATAAAGCAAATTCAAATAACCAACAAAACTTGTTTAATTCAAAATTCAAATATCTAAAAATCAAGTTATTCACAATAAATATCACCTTAAATCCTACTTAATTTCTAATTCCTCCACCATGATACGAACTTTAAGTCTTTGTAAATTTTTACAAGAAACTCAATTGTCATTCAGTTCTATATCAATATCGCACTTCGCTGTGTCATTGGATTCATAGGCTTTTATACTGAGTGGTGTACAGTCCTGAGCTTGGCTACATTTACATAAATACAGTATCAAATTTATTAGTTTACAGAGTAATCAATTCATGTCATTTTCTTTACAATTTAATTATATACCGAACAAATCATTGATATGAGATCATTCTTATTTTCTCACCTCGGCTCAGTAGTAAAATTATTTAGATTGGATGACGTCACTAACCAAGAAAGCTCGTTTGGAAGACGGATTCCCGTTCCGTAACATGTGATTGCTAACTACTGTGACAAAGAATGTGGAATTAAGTTAACTTTTAAACAAAAATATAATATGTTAAATGATAATGAAAATAATGATATATGATAATAGAGCATAACAATAAACAGAATAGGTCAGAATTTAACCTGTTCACACTCTTCCCCTCGTAAAATAAGGAACTGCATAGCATTTCCTTAATTTTGTCCATCAGAGGTCACCCATTTACATATTCTGTAAACTTTCCAAAGCCTCACTGATATCAAATTAATAAAGTTTCTCTTTTGCTATGAGCACTTAGTTGATCCTTAAAATCTAACATGGAGGTTAATTTCTTAACAAAATATTACATTATATCCATAAAAGGATGCTTGATCAATATTGATCATTTGATGATAGGAAAATTTTGATATTAATTCCTTTTGAAGGCTGTAAGAGACTTTCCCCCCTGTTAATTTTTAAATTTTGTTAGTATGTTAGTAATAACCTCTTAGTCATCAATGAACAATGTTTAAAGTTCCAAAATGTTTCAATGAATGTTTCAATAAGGCCACCAATTTGATCGTCGCCTGAGGCTGCCAGCGACTTAAGGCCGATCCTGCTAGGAGGCTGTTGTAAAAGTGAAACAATAGAACCCTATAATTAAATTATTAATTAAAGCAACAAAAAATTGGAAATTTCATGATATGAAACTATATTTTGGAAATTAAGCAAAAATCTCTTTAAAAGTATATATTCAGCGATTATTTATCAAACTTACCAAATTCATTTGGGAATTATACATAATTGCCAATAAAAGTGAGAAATTTTGGCATATCAAATTTACCAACTTCATTTGGGAATTATGTACAATCGCTGGTAAAAGTAAGAAATTTAGTGAAATTTATCAAAATTACCAAGATGATTGGTGATTATGCATAATAACAGGCAATTATGCATAATCACCAATTAATCAATTTTACCGTAACATATATGTTAAATATAATTATTTTTTATTGCTACCTTGTGTTTTAATAGAAGTTACAATTTATGAATCTCTGTTCTAGAATAAACAATACAATATAGATTCTATCTTAGTTCTTCTTCAAAGTTTGTATATCATTCTCCATATGACTAACCAATTGGAAAACTCAATGCACACTACATACATGGTCATAAAGTCCTCTAAGTACAAAAAAGATAAACCACCTATAAATTGTGAGTAAGAAAAGAACAGACAGTTTTCTAAACAAACATGCATATATTGAAAATATTATTTCTTTATTCCAAACCATACCTTCCCGTATTTCTAGCAATGCTAAATAGTGTGAATAGAAAACTCTAGTCAATACTTATCACTAGGCAAAAATTAGTGATAGAAATTTCAGTGTGATGTGATTGACAAGACCAATATTAATTATTTTATCTAGTATATAGACCTACTTTAAAATCATTTGCAGTGATGCTACCGAAAAAGCACAGTATTTGAATGTTTTGATAATTTTTTTTTTAAATTATACCTAGCCCTCGATTTGCACGGCGCTCAATTTACACGGTTTCACTTTTACACAGTTTTTAAATGAAAACAAAAATATTTTTTTTTTTTTTAGTTTTATTTTGATTGTTTTTAATTATGCCATTTATAAATTAAAAGAGTATCATATTGTCACATTTTTGTGGATTTACAAGTTCATAGAGATTAATAAAGAGTAAATACAGCTATATTTTGTATAGTAGTAATACAAAATCTATAATCCGATAATTATCTCATACAACACTAATCTATGTCTTAATTCAGAAATCCGATAATTATCTCATACAACACTAATTTATGTCTTTAATTCAGAAGAACTTTCGATAATTATCTCATACAATACTAATCTATGTCTTTAATTCAGAATAACTGACAGTTCTTCAACAAAATAATCTTGTTTCACTATAAATTCAATACAAAATCCGATAATCATCTCATACAACACTAATCTGTCTTTAATTCAGAATAACTCACAGTTCTTCTTAGTCCACTTTCATAACTAAATTCAATACAAAATCCGATAATTATCTCATACAACACTAGTTACTAAATTCAATACAAAATCCGATAATTATCTCATACAACACTTATCTGTATGTCTTAATTCAGAATAACTCACAGTTTTTCTTAGTCCACTTTCGCTTTCACAGTTTATCGCTCATTATTAATTTTTACTGTCCAAGTCTCGCAATTCAATTAAACTCAACTCACGCTTGCAGCTCGCCATTTATGTTTGAATTCTTTTATTGTTTTTATTTGTACGGAATATTGTTAATTTTTTTTGTACTGTATTCAATGTTAATTAATGTTTGTTTTCATTTTCAAAAATAAATGGAAAAAGTATAAGCATTAAATTGTCTCTAAATATTAATGAACCAATCCCCTTTTTTTCTTTTAATCCATATCTCATTTTACATGGTTATAAAGCACATATCCTCGACTCTTCATTATCCCTCATTTTACAATTATAAAGAACATATCTTCGACTTTTCTTTATTTTCGACACGGTTATAAAAAACATATCCTCGACTCTTCATTATCTTTTATAGATAGATTGGCATAAAGAACATATTCTCGACTTTTCATTAATTTCTTTAGATTGATTTACATGTACACTTAAATTGAACATATCCTTCTATTTTGTATGAATTCTGTGTCTCATTTTACGATTAAGATATCCTACTATTATTATATCGATTTACACGGTTTACAATTTAATTGAACATATCCTTCTAGTTTGTATGAATTTTGCATCTTGTTTTACATGGTTTCGGTTTGCACGATTTTTCCAGGAACGTACTGTGTAAATCGAGGGCTGAGTGTACCTATAAAGTTGAAATATTTCAAAGCAGAGCAGCAGCATTGTATCATGTGATGATTACACAATACAATATATTTTTGACTACAGATCTAATTTTCTAATAAAACTGCATCATCATTATTATTATTAAATTAAGCATTATTTTATTAATTTTCTCAGATTATAATTTATTTTTTTATTAGCAAAATTGGCACTTCTAGGCAATTGCATAATTATAAAACCAATGCGATATGATGGCATTTAAGAAAATCTTAATTTCAATTAAGAATAATTAAATGTTTTTAAACAAATTTATTTTGTATCATTTTATGATAAAATAATCATCTTAGCAAAAGTGATAATATATGTAGTTTACACAGATGATGAATTTAACTACCAGAAAATTTTATTGATTTTTCTGAATAACTAATCAGAATCAAATCTTAAAAAAAAAATAAAAAATAATAGATATATATTTATTTCATAAAAATTTTTTATCTTAAATATATCATTTATAAATAAAAAATAGAGCCACAATAATCTACATGTTTATTGCTATGTTAAATTCAAAATTTCTTGACATTTAACAGCTGGAAAATTGAAAACTGAATAGCAAGGAACAGGCTAAATAGGTACAGTACTTTCATAAACTATTATATTATTGTATAGATTGCTCTTATTTTAATATTTCAATGTCAGTGCAAAAGTTTAGCAAAAAGAAATGTTAAATATAAAAATATATCAAACAAAAATATCATTTAAAGTATTGTAAAAGAGATTATAGGGTGCAATTCTGATTTATTTCAAAACAACATTTATTATCATTTTGACAAAATACTGTAATTATATTTTACTTCTGTATAAAAATTTAGAAGTTGCTTATTTGCATATGTTGGCATTTCCAGCTAGTTTGAGAGTTATAATTTCTATAAACTTTAACACTTTGATTACTGTCTATCGAAATATTTCAATATTTACTGCATGTTTCACATCAATGTATTGAGATGTTTTGACATTAAATTGATTTAATTTTTTATTAAATGGTTTCTTGCATGATTTATATTTAAAATAATTTTCCTTTTGACAGTATTTGGAATAAAATTTTGCATTTCAAAAATACATCTGTTTGGATTGAACCCATTTTTGCTCTTTTTTTATATTTTCTTTATGCATTGATTTTTATTAAATATTATTTTATTTATAAATTTTTATGATTTTTGTTTTATCTGAAATGTTTAATCATCCACTTGATCCAATCGATGATGGTTGAAACATGATAAATACATCTACAGGGTGCGTCAGCTAAATCCGGACAAATTTCAAATTGAATTTCCCACCATATTTTATGTCAGCGCTATGATGCTGCTGACGTTTTAGTAAGCCAGACAGACGAATGTACAATAAAAATAGCTGATCAGTTAAGATCGAGTGCAGAATATAATTGGAGAGCAACGATAGCCAGTCATTTAGTGCAAAACTGGTTGTCAGACAACGTGGATATGTTTTGATCTAAAAAATTCTGGCCTCCTAACAGTCCAGATTTGAATCCTTTGGACTATTACGTATGGAGCATTGTTGAAAGGGTCTCTAATAGGTCGAGACATCCTAATGTGGCATCTCTTCAGGCCGCTATTGAGGCAGTGTTTTTGAACCTGGACAAGCAGCGTTGCGCAGGGCATGTCATCGTTTCCGGTCGAGGATCGAGGTAGTAATTGATGCAGAAGGGAATAACATCGAAGTAATTTTAATCTAAACAGATCCAAAATTAATGTGCAAATGATAATTTCGATAATTTTAATCTAAAGGGATCCAAAATTAATGTGCAAATGATAATTTTCATCCCAAATTAATGTGCAAATGATAATTTTGATAATTTTATTGTTTTTCCCAAATTAATGTGCAAATGATAATTTTGATAATTTTATTCTTTTTGATAAATAAAACTTTGTTTAATTAAATTGTTTATTTTGTCCAGATTTAGCTGACGCATCCTGTATACTATTACCAAAACTTGTATTTGACCTCTCATTTTCTAATATGTTGAAATGTAAACTTTACCATCTTAGATTTCCATTTTGTATGTCAATGCTTTATTGTTTTGTTTGTTCATTCGTTAAATGAAGATTATATTTCTAGCAAATATGAAAAAAAAGAATATTTTATTCCATTTATAATTTATTTAGAAACAATAAAGTTAAGTATTATAAAAATATAATTTTATTTAAAATAAAAATAATATATTAATTTTGTTTAATAAATTGTTGCTAGAAGTGACACTGTACTGAAATAAATATATAGAAATTTCAGAGTTGAAATATATAGAAATTTTGCAAAAATATCACCATAATAACTACAGTTCTAAATAATCAAGCAAAATATTCCCATCAATTGATTTTTTTATATCAAGAAATTTCAATTTCTTGCAATTTGGCCTAGCTCTATTTCCTATCATAATCATTGATCTCTCACCTAACAAACTTCTCATTGCCATCTTTCAACAATAACAAAACCAAAACTAACAAAATTACCAAAACTAATATTACAATTTTTGATGAAATAGGAATTTGAATCAATATTAATAATTCTGATAATATACATAAATTTTTAAATATCTATGAAAAAATTAAAATTTTTTTATGCTATAATACATCAATTTTGGATCAAATTTACCATAAATTTTTTATACAGGAATCCCTTGATTAATGCAGTTTTGATTAGTGCACAAAAAAATTTTGAGATTATCCCTTAATATATATGGTACCAAATTTGATTAGTGTGCTTCAACAAGTGTGGTATTTTTTTTTTCAAACTCTCTGAAGTGTTGGCAACTGAATGTCGGGGATTGTATTCTAGATGATTACAATAAATTATAGTCTACATGTATTGCAATAAATTTATTTATTTTTAATTCTGTTAATATTATAACTTTCATCATGTAATTGTTATATTTTAAATTTGTTCATAATTTTATTTATTAATAAATTTAGTGTGAATGGCAACACCTAATAACAGTATTACAATATTATATAGCCAGTTTTGCCTTCAGTTCCTCTTCAGTACTCGATATCTATGGACATGAAATTATTTTTTACAAAATTAATGCAATTTTCTAAAAAATAAATTTTAATTCTTACTATTAATTTTTAAATACCTATGCATATTCCTCAATGATTTAAAGTGCACGTAATGCAGATATGTTTTGAGAGAGAAAAAAAATACAGTTCAATTATTGCATATTAAATTTTTTATTAAATTTAATATGCAAAAATTAAATAAATTTAATATGCAATAATTTCACTTCATTTAAAATTGGCAATTTACTGTAACAAATTGTTTCTTTGCTTAATATATACAGCAATATTCATATGAGGATACAAGCTTCACTTTGCTATTGTTCTTATTTATAATTTATTATTATTACTAGTAAATATGCCCATCAATAATGACAGGTAAAATTAAAAAATTTAATTCTTATTGATGGAATTCTTATTCTGTTGAAATTCAGAATAAAACAATCTATACATATTCAAATATACTATACTGTTAAGGGAAATCTGTTATCAAATCTTAAATTATAATAATTAAAATTAAACTTATATAAAATTTATAAAAATAATTTATTAAAATGATGATATCACAAATACAAATTTTTGGAAATTAATCTAAAATTTAAAGATATACAATATAATATTTTTTTATGAGATTCATATATTAGGTAAGCATATATATAAGCTAAAATAATCAATATATATACCGTAAACTGGGGTGACTTAGGCCATTAGGGTAGCTTTGGCCCAATTTTGGAAACGTGTTTCTGTTTTAAATTTATCATTAATTTTTAAAGATGTAACAAAAAACAATAAAAATATAAATAAACAAATGTTTTTTATGACATCTTTAAAAATTGGTGATAAATTTAAAACAGAAACACATTTCCAAAATTGGGCCAAACCCACCCTAATGGGCCTAAATCACCCCAGTTTACAGTATATATATTGATTATTTTAGCTCTATCCTTCCTCCATGTAAATAATCCTAAACAATTTATTGATCTCTTCTTAAATTATATAAGATATTATTTCTCTTCCTTTCTCTGCAATTTAAGAAATATGCAAGTATATAATATTTTATAAATTTGTAATTGTTAACATTTAGAGTTTTTAATATTAAAAGTCAACAATAAATAAAATAGAAAAATATGTATAGTGCTGTACATGCAAATGTATGGACTACATACTAAACATAGTACATGCTTATTATATAAATTGTTCTAGTGCGTAAATTGTACTGTATTTTTAAATTCTTACGTAGCATTGGCACAACCCCCCCCATGTAAAAATTTTTTCCCTGCTCCTTAAAATACTTATGTAATACTTGGATATCCCAAAGAACTATTTTACTTGTCAATAAATATTGGCTTCATGAACAGATTTTATACCAAAAATCTGAATAAATTTTTATTCTAGCTTATCAGTTCAATTGTTATCATAAATTTTTTTCTCTATGTTTCAATATGCTCTGTGTCAATAATCTATATGTATAGATTATTGACACAGAAACCCTAAGCATAATTGCAATAAGCTGATTAGGATCAGTCAAATTACAGTTTTAAAATTCTATTATTTGTTCCTGCGATGAGTAACATATGCCATCAATAACACAAAGAGTTAACAAAAGTAACAAGATTTTTTGGACAATATTTAAACAGTTTAAATATGATGGACTGATTTTTCAGAATTTTTAGTGACATACTTATGGTTTTAGATAACAGATAATGATTTAAAATCATAAGGTGTCATATGTCCTTACAGTTTAAAAAAAGGGAATCAAAACCATAAGGGAGAATGTTACCTCCTTACACTTCTGTTATCCATTTATAAGAACAAATTTTTCAAAACCTTTAGTGCTGCTAAACTTTATAAACCAAACTTCAAGTGAATTTACTCTAAATCCGCTGCTCTAAATGAACCTAATACCCTTCTAAATTTTATCCCTTGATACATTTAATTGAAATTTTAATCATTTGAAGTAATTTAAACTAATTTTAGCACTATATCATATAATTAGAATATTTATTAATGATTAAATCAAAGAGTGGTACCATCTATGAATTAATAATTAAACTAGAATTTTTAACTAATTTATCCGAAGAAAAAAATCTGTCTCAGCCCGGGATCGAACCAGGGTCCTTTGGGTTACCATCCCAATGTCTTGCTGCTAGATCATGAGGCTACATAGCAGATTGAATCTTCAGATAATTTTATTAATTTAGAATTGATTTTTAATTATCAACATCAAGGGATAAAATTTAGCAAGTATTAGATTACTTTAGTGCTACTTTTGTGTAGATTTTGTAAATTTATGTCAGTGGAGGAAGAAAACCTGTATGCATGGATTACAGAAAATTTGGAAGTTTATCTGTATTTTTCAGCTTTTTGAGCATTTGTACATCAATAGACTGATGAGAAATATTAAAATATCTGAAATGCTTATGTGATCTTGATGTATAAAATGTTGAATAAAGATTTTATATTCCTGTTTTATTAAGAATTTGTCTTGTTTTTCACTGATTGAATCTTGAGGATCTGATTGATTAATGTTCACATTTTAATGACAACTTATCTATTATGATGTTTCTTTCAATAATTTTTGTTTGTTTTTCCAATAATATATTCTCTAATTATATATTTATAAATTTTGTTAAATAAAACAACTTTTATTTTTTTAATTCCACAAAAAAAATTCAAATTTATATTTTTACATTAATCCTTTATTCACTATTATTATATTTAAAAATTACATCTATATTATTTAATTCCCAGAAAAAAATTTTTTATCACAGAATAAAAAAATAAACTAAAAAATCATTTATTTTTTATGATAAAGAATTTAAATTTTTTTTTTTTTTATATA